>CM044695.1:58164770-58177270 GCA_024500485.1 Vulpes ferrilata
AGGTTCAGGTTTGTGTTAGGGTTAGTTTTGGGTTTAGAGTTCAGGTTTAGGTTTGGGTTCGGGTTAGGGTTCGGTTTAGGGTTCCGGTTGGCGTTGGGGTTAGGGTTCGGTTTAGGTTTCGGGTTGGTGTTGGGGTTGGGGTTGGGGTTTGGGTTAGGGTTAGGGTTAGGGTTAGGGTACGGGGTTGGGTTAGGGTCGGGGTAGGGTTAGGTTTGGGTTGGTGTTGGGTTTGGGGTTAGGATTCGAGTTAGGTTTAGGCTTAGGAATAGGGTTAGGGTTAGGGTTAGCGGTTTGGGTTCGGGTTATGGTTCGGGTTAGGGTTAGGGTTAGAGTTAGGAATAGGTTTTGGGTTAGGGTTAGGGTTAGGGTTAGGTTTAGCTTTAGGTTTAGGGTTCTGGTTTTGGTTAGGGTTCGGGTTAGGGGTAGGTTTAGGATTAGGGTTCGAGTTAGGGTTAGTGTTAGGTTTGGTCTAGGTTTCAGGTCCAGGTCAGGGTTAGGGTTAGGGTTAGGTTTAGGGTTCGTGTTAGGGTTCGGGTTAATGTTCGGGTTAGGGTTATTGTTAGGGTTCATGTCTCGGGTTAGGGTTCTAGTTAGTGTAAGGGCTCGGGTAAGTGTTAGGGTTCGGTTTAGTGTTGGGGTTAGGTTTCGGGTTGGGGTTCGGTTTCGGGTTAGGGTTAGGGTTAGGTTTGGGGTTGGGGTTGGGGTTGGGGTTAGGGATAGGGTTGCGGTTGGGTTTGTGGGTAGGGTTAGTGTTAAGGTTATGGTTAGTGTTAGGGTTAGGGTGAGGGTTCGGATTAGGGTTAGGGTTTGGGTTAGAGTTAGGGTTAGGAGTAGGGTTCGGGTTTGGGTTTGGGTTAGGGTTAGGGTTCGTGTTCGGATTCGGGTTAGGGTTATTGTTAGGTTTTAGGTTATGGTTAGGGTTAGGTTTTGGTTTAGGGTTAGGGTTAGAGTTCGGGTTCGGGTTAGGGTTAGGGTTAGTGTTAGTGTTCGGGTTATAGTTAGGGTTAGGGTTAAGGGTAGGGTTAGGGTTCGGGTTATGTTTAGGGTTCGGGTTAGAGTTCGGGATAGGGTTCGGTTTGGGTTCGGGTTAGGGTTCGGGTTCGGGATAGGTTTATGGTTCGGGTTAGGGTTCGAGTTCGGTTTCGGGTTAGGGTTTGGTTTAGTGTTCGGTTTGGGGATGGGGTTCAGGTTGTGTTAGGGTTAAGGTTCAGGTTCGGGTCGTGTTCGGGTTCGGGTTAGGTTTTGGTTTAGGGTTAGGGTTAGAGTTCTGGTTCGGTTTAGGTTTCGTGTTGCTGTTGGGGTTGGGGTTTGGTAGGGGTTTGGGTTAGGGTTAAGGTTAGGGTTGGGGTTCGGCTTAGGGTTAGGGTTAGGGTTGGGGTTGGGGTTTGGGTTGGGGTTAGGGTTAGGATTGGGTTTGGGGTTAGGGTTAGGGTTAGGGTTAGGGTTAGGGTTAGGGTTATGGTTAGGGTTACGGTTAGGGGTAGGTTTAGTCGTAGGGTTCGGGTTAGTTTTAGGGTCAGGTTTAGGGTTAGGGTTAGGGTTGGTTTTGGGTTTGGGATTGGGGTTGGGTTTAGGGTTCAGGTTAGGGTTAGGGTTCGGTTTAGGGATCGGGTTCGGGTTAGGATTCGGGTTAGGGTTAGTGTTAGGGTTCAGGTTAGGGTTCGGGTTAGGTTTAGGGTTAGGGCTAGTGTTAGGGTTTGGGTTAGGTTGAGGGTTGGGGTTCAGGTTAGCGTAGGGTTAGAGTTTGGGTTAGGGTTAGGTTTAGGGTTCGGGTTAGGTTTAGGGTTAGTGTTGGGTTTCAGGTTAGGGTTAGGATTAGTGTTCGGGTTAGGGATAGGGTTAGGGTTAGGTTGAGGTTTAAGGTTAGGGTTCAGGTTTGGGTTAGGGTTCGGGTTCGTGTAGGGTAAGGTTTAGGGGTAGGGTTCGGGTTAGCGTTAGGTTTAGGGTTAGGGTAGGGTTAAGTTTCGGATTAGATTTCAGGTTCTGTTTAGGGTTAGGGTTAGTGTTAGGGTTGTGGTTAGGGTTCGGGTTGGGTTTTGGGTTCGGGTTCGGGTTAGGGTTAGTGCTGGGTTTAGGGTTTGGGTTCGGATTAGGGTTAGGGTTAGGGTAGGGTTAGGTTTCGGTTTATGTTTCGGGTTGGGGTTGGGGTTGGGTTTGGGGTTGGTGTTGGGGTTAGGGTTAGGGTTAGGGTTAGGGTTAGGGTTAGGTTTTGGGTTAGATTTATCTTAGGGTTAGGGTTCGGGTTCGGGTTAGGCTTCGGGTTAGGTTTGGCTTTAGGGTTCGGGTTACGGTTCAGGTTAGGATTAGGGTTAGGGAAAGGGTTAGGTTTCGGGTTAGGATTAGGATTAGGGTTCGGGTTAGGGTCGGGTTAGTGTTTGGATTAGGGTTAGGGATAGGGTTAAGGTTCCGGTTCGGGTTAGGGTTTGGGTTAGGGTTCGGATTAGGGTTAGGGTTAGGGTTCTGGTTAGGGTTAGCGTTCGGGTTAGGGTTAGTGTTAGTGTTCGGGTTAGGGTTAGGGGTTAGTGTTAGGGTTAGGTTTAGGGTTAGGTTGTGGGTTAGGGTTAGGTTTAGGGGTACGGGTTCGGGTTCGGGTTATGGTTTGATTTAGGGTTAGGGTTAGGGTCGTGTTAGGGTTAGGGTTAGGATTAGGGTTCGTGTTGGGGTTCAGTTTAAGGTTAGGTTTAGGGTTAGGGTTAGGGTTCGGGTTAGGGTAAGGGTTCGGGTTCGGGTTAGGTTTAGGGTTAGGATTCGGGTTAGGTTTAGGGTTAGGGTTAGGGTTAGGGTTCGGGTTATGGTTAGGTTTAGGGTTAGGGTTAGGGTTAGGGTTCGGGTTATGGTTAGGGTTAGGATTAGTGTTCGTGTTAGCGTAAGGGTTAGGGTTCAGCTAAGGGTTCGGGTTAGGGTTGGGGTTAGGGTTCGGTTTAGGGTTCGTGTTAGGGTACGGGTTAGGGTTTGGGTTAGGTTTCGTTTTAGGTCTCAGGTAAGGGTTAGGGTTCGGTTAGTGTCGGGGTTAAGCTTCCGGTTGGGTTTCGGGTTCGGGTTCGGGTTAGGGTTGGTGTTGGGGATAGGTTTCGGATTAGGGTTAAGGTTAGGTTTAGGGTTAGGGTTAGGGTTCAGGTTAGGGTGGAGGTTGGGGTTGGGGTTGGGGTTTTGGTTAGGTTTAGGGTTAGGGTTAGGGTAAGGGTTAGTGTTAGATTTGGTGTTGGGGTTAGGGTTTGGGTTAGGTTTGGGTTTGGGGTATGGGTGGGGGTTGGGGATAGGGTTAGTGTTTGGTTTGGGGTTAGGGATAGGGTTAGGGTTAGGGTTAGGTTTCGGTTTAGGGTTAGGTGTGGGGTCAGGGTTAGGGTTCATTTTAGGGTTAGGGTTCTGGTTCGGGTTAGTGTTAGGGTTAGGGTTCGGGTTAGGCTGAGGGTTCGGGTTCAGGTTAGCTTAGGGTTAGAGTTCGGGTTAGGGATAGGGTTAGGGTTAGTGTCGGTTTAGTGTTCGGTTTAGGGTTAGTGTTAGGTTTAAGGTTAGGTTTCAGTTTCGGGTTCGGGTTAGGTTTAGGGTTAGGGTTAGGGTTCGGGTAGGGTTAGGGTTAGGTTTAGGATTCTGGTTAGGGTTAGGGTTCGTGTTAGGCTTAGGGTTAGGGTTCGTGTTAGGGTTAGGGTTAGGGTTCGTGTTAGGGTTAGGGATTAGCGTTAGGTTTAGGGTTAGTGTTAGGGTTTTGGTTAGTTTTAGGGTTAGGGTTAGGGTTAGGATTAGGGTTCGGGTTAGGTTTAGGCTTAGGGTTCGTGTTAGGGTTAGTGTTAGCGTAGGATTATGGTTAGGTTTAGGGTTAGGGTTAGGGGTTCGGGGTCGGGTTTGATTTAGGGTTCGTGTTAGGGTTAGGGTTACGTTTAGGATTCGGGTGAGGTTTAGGCTTAGGGTTCGTGTTAGGGTTAGTGTTAGGGTTCGGTTTAGGGTTAGGGTTAGGTTTAGGTTGAGGGATAGGTTTAGGGTTCGGTTTAGGATTAGGGTTCGGGTTCGTGTTAGGGTTAGGGTTAGGGGTAGGGTTGGATTTAGGGTAATGTTAGGTTTCGTGTTAGGGTTCTGGTTAAGGTTAAGGTTAGGGTTAGGGTTAGGGTTAGGGTTTGGGTTAGGGTTCGGTTTAGGGTTAGGGTTAGGTTTAGGTTGAGGGATAGGTTTAGGGTTCGGTTTAGGATTAGGGTTCGGGTTCGTGTTAGGGTTAGGGTTAGGGGTAGGGTTGGATTTAGGGTAATGTTAGGTTTCGTGTTAGGGTTCCATTTAAGGTTAGGGTTAGGGTTAGGGTTAGGGTTAGGGTTAGGGTTTGGGTTAGGGTTGGGTTTAGGGTTCGGGTTGGGTTTCGGGTTCGGGTTCGGGTTAGGGTTAGTTTTGGGTTTAGGGTTCGGGTTCGGGTTCGGGTTCGGAATAGGGTTATGGTTCGGGTTAGGGTTCGGGTTTGGGTTTGCATTAGGTTTTGGGTTAGGGTTTGGTTTAGTGTTCGGGTTGGGGTTGGGGTTCGGTTTCGGGTTAGGGTTAGGGTTTGGTTTAGGGTTAGGGTTAGTGTTCTGGTTCGGTTTAGGGTTAGTGTTGCTGTTCGGTTGTGGTTGTGGTTGGGGTTTGGGTTAGGGTTAGGGTTATGGTTGGGGTTCGGCTTAGGGTTAGGTTTAGGTTTAGGGTTGGGTTTGGGGTTGGGGTTTGGGTTGGGGTTAGTGTTAGGGTTCGGTTTGGGGTTAGGGTTAGGGTTATGGTTAGGGTTAGGGTTAGGGGTAGGTTTAGTGGTTAGGGTTTGGGTTAGTTTTAGGGTCAGGGTTAGGGTTAGTTTTAGGGTTTGGTTTGGTTGGGATAGGGTTGGGTTTAGGGTTCGGGTTCAGGTTAGGGTTCGGGAAGGGTTAGGGTTAGGGTTCGGGTTAGGTTTAAGGTTAGCATTAGGGTAAGGGTTCGGGTTAGGTTGAGGGTTCGGGTTCAGGTTAGCTTAGGGTTAGAGTTCGGGTTAGGGTTAGGTTTAGGTTTAGGGTTAGGGTTCGGGTTAGGGTTATGGTTCGGGTTTGTGTTAGGGTTAGGGTTAGGTGTAGGGTTCGGGTTAGCGTTAGGGTTAGGGTAAGGGTTAGGGTAGGGTTAGGTTTCGGATTAGGTTTCGGGTTCGGGTTCGGTTTCGGGTTAGGGTTAGGGTTAGGGTTCGCAGCTACTTTAACGCTGGCTTCCAAGTATGCTTCCTTGTGAGAGCTGAGCTGAGAGGAGGACCCTCCTGCATCCTGACTGCCTGGAGACGTAGGTCCTAACATCCTTATGTTAGGTGCTGGAAGAGGTTGGTGTGAAAAGCATGTGGAAGCGACAGGCCTGTCCTCACGTGTATCTGAGTTGAACACAGCGATTTCTAATGGTCTTCAATTAGAATGTCGCCAGGTGTAACTCCCATGTTTCAGTGGGAAGCAGACATCTGCCTGCCAGGGATACGCACGTCTGAGAGGGGAGCTTATCGCCTGTATGTCCCACATCCTGACTGCCTGTACGGTCTGCTTCCACAGCATTTCCTTCTATGCGTGGCAGTTGCGGAGTGAGAACCAAGCGTCTACCTTGTCAGTGTCTCGCCTAGCGGACAGCTGCCTCCAAGGCCTACAGTGGATTGAGCTTGTTGCTTGTACCTCCCACATGCTGACCCCTTGTTCACTTCGCTTCCAAAGTACTTCAATCGATACGAGATGCAAGTTTTGTGAGAGGCAAGTGTCTTAGCTGAATCAAGCGACTTCTGAGGAATTCCTCCCTCAGATGGGAGCTACATACTAACTTCAAAAGCTGAGTATCACGTTGAATGCTCTCTCTCTGAGGAACTTCGTTCTGCGAGATGAGCTGACCCGCGCTCCTGCACTGCCTGCCGATCGAGTTACGAACATCCTCCCAAGACATGTTTGTCAGAAGCTCATGGGACGCAAGGGGTAAGCTGCATGCTTCAATGGTTGTGTCTCCAGGTGCAGTAGAGCGGTATTCACGGAACGACTTGACTCACAATGCTGCTACGTTCTCACGGCCATAAGAACGCAGCTAGTAGAAAGCTGGCATCGACTCCTGCTTCCTTTTGAGACCTGAACTGCGGGTAGGACCCCCTCTCATCCTGCCTGCCCGTAGTTATAGCTGCTGACATCCTTATGTGAGGTGCTGGGAGAGGTTGTGAGAAAGGCAAGGTTGTGAAATCGGATGGCCTCTTCTCTCCTGTCCTGAGTTGAATGCAGCGATGTACGACGGCCTTCGTCAATTACAGTGTGGCTAGGTTCTAACTCCCATGTATGAGTGGGTAGCAGACATTGGCTTCCCAGACATACACACTCCTGAGAGTTGAGCTTACGCCCTGTACCACATCCTGTGTGCAGGTACACTTCGCTGCTAACAGGCCTAGGCTCGATGCGTGACAGAAGTGTTGTGAGAGGTAAGCGGAAGGTGCCGGCCCACAAGACTAGTGTCTCCAAGCTCAATCCAGCGATGTCCAAGTAATTCCTGTCAGACTGGTGCTACCTACTAAGTTCCAAACGTGAGAAGCTGGCTGAACGCCTTGTCCAAAGGCAACTTCCTTGTGAGATTTGAGCTCACACTCAGTCATTCACGGTTCCACACTGCCTGCAGAATGAGTTTCGAACATCTTTAACAGGGAAATTTATGGCTTGAGGCTTGGAAGACGCAAGTGGAATAAGGCAGGCCTGGAGTGTGTCTCCAGGTGCAGTAGAGTGGTGTTCCTGCAGCCTTCTAACATAGAGTACTGCTACCTTCTCGAGGCTCTAAGAAGGCAGCTACTTGAACGCTGGCTTCCAATCTGCTTCCTTGTGAGAGCTGAGCTGAGGGGAGGACCCTCCTGCATCCTGACTGCCTGGAGACGTAGGTCCTAACATCCTTATGTTAGGTGCTGGAAGAGGTTGGTGTGAAAAGCATGTGGAAGCGACTGGCCTGTCCTCACTTGTATCGAGTTGAATACATCGATTTTTAATGGCCTTCTTCAGTTAGAGTGTCGTCAGGATGTAACTCCCACGTTTCAGTGGCAAGCAGACATCTGTCTGCCAGGGATACACACGTCTGAGAGGTGAGCTTATGGCCTATGTGTCCCACATCCTGACTGCCTGCTCGGTCTGATTCCGCAGTGTTTCCTTCTATGCGTGGCAGTTGCGGAGGGAGAACCCAGCTTCTAACTTGTCAGTGATGAGTGTTGTGGACAGCTGCCGCCAAGGCCTCCAGTGGGTTTAGCTTGTTGCTTCTACCTCCCACATGCTGACCCTTTGAACGCTTCGCTTCCAAAGTACTTCATTCGATACAAGACGCAAGTTTGGTGAGAGGCAAGTGTCTCTTAGCTGAATCCAGTGACTTCTGAGGAATTCCTCCCTCAGATGGGAGCTACATACTAACTTCCAAAGCTGAGTACCACGTTGAATGCCCTCTCTCTGAGGAACTTCCTTCTGCGAGATGAGCTGACCCGCGGTTCTGCACTGCCTGCAGATGGAGTTACGAACATCCTCCCAAGACATGTTTGTCAAAAGCTCATGGGAGGCAAGGGGTAAGCTGCATGCTTCAATGGTTGTGTCTCCAGGTGCAGTAGAGCGGTATTCACGGAACGACCTGATTCACAATGCTGCTACGTTCTCTCGGCCATAAGAACGCAGCTAGTAGAAAGCTGGCTTCGACGCCTTCTTCCTTTTGAGAGCTGACCTGAGGGCAAGACCCCCTCGCATCCTGCCTGCCCGTAGATATAGCTGCTGACATCCTTAGGTGAGATGCTGTGAGAGGTTGTGAGAAAGTCAAGGTTGTGGAAGCGGCTGGCCTCTACTCACGTGTCCTGATTTGAATACAGCGATGTCGACGGCCTTCGTCAATTACAGTGTGGCTAGGTTCTAACTCCCATGTATGAGTGGGTAGCAGACATCGGCCTCCCAGACATACACACTCCTGAGCGTTGAGCTTATGGCCTGTACCTCCCACATCCTGTGTGCCGGTACACTTCGCTGCTAACAGGCCTAGGCTCGATGTGTGACAGAAGTGTGAGAGGTAAGCAGAAGATGCCGGCCCACAAGACTAGTGTCTCCAAGCTCAATCCAGCGATGTCCGAGTAATTCCTGTCAGACTGGTGCTACCTACTAAGTTCCAAATGTGAGAAGCTGGCTGATCGCCTTGTCCAAAGCCAACTTCCTTGTGAGATTTGAGCTCACACTCAGTCCCTCACAGTTCCACACTGCCTGCAGAATGAGTTTGGAACATCTTTACCATGGACATTTGTGGCTTGAGGCTTGTGAGACGCAAGTGGAATAAGGCAGGCCTGTTGTGTGTCTCCCGGTGCAGTAGAGCGGTGTTCCTGCAGCTTCCTAACATAGAGTACTGCTACCTTCTCGCGGCCCTAAGAACGCAGCTACTTGAACGCTGGCTTCTCAGTCTGCTTCCTGGTGAGGGCTGAGCTGAGGGGAGGACCCTCCTGCATCCTGACTGCCTGGAGCCGTAGGTCCTAACATCCTTATGTTAGGTGCTGGAAGAGGTTGGTGTGAAAAGCATGTGGAAGCAACAAGCCTCTTCTCACGGTTGTCTGAGTTGAATACTGCGATACCTAACGGCCTTCTTCAATTAGAGTGTCGCCATGTTGTAACTCCCATGTTTCAGTGGGAAGCAGACATCTGCCTGCCAGGGATACGCACGTCTGATAGGTGAGCTTATGGCCTCTATGTCGCACATCCTGACTGCCTGTACGGTCTGCTTCCACAGCATTTCCTTCTATGCGTGGCAGTTGCGGAGTGAGAACCAAGCGTCTACCTTGTCAGGGTCGCGCCTAACGGAGAGCTGCCTCAAGGGCCTCCAGTGGATTGAGCTTATTGCTTGTACATCCCACATGCTGACTTCCAGTACGCTTCGCTTCCAAATGACTACATTCGATACGAGACGCAAGTTTGGTGAGAGGCAAGTGTCTCTTAGCTGAATCCAGCGATTTCTGGGGAATTCCTCCCTCAGATGGGAGCTACATACTAACTTCCAAAGCTGAGTACCACGTTAAATGCCGTCTCTCTGAGGAACTTCCTTCTGCGAGATGAGCTGACCCGCGGTCCTGAACTGCCTGTAGATGGAGTTACGAACATCCTCCCAAGACATGTTTGTCAGAAGCTCATGGGACGCAAGGGGTAAGCTGCAGGCTTCAATGCTTGTGACTCCAGGTGCAGTAGAGCGGTATTCACGGAACGACCTGACTCACAAAGCTGCTACGTTCTCACGGCCATAAGAACGCAGCTAGTAGAAAGCTGGCTTTGATGCCTGCTTCCTTTTGAGAGCTGAACTGAGGGCAGGACCCCCTCGCATCCTGTCTGCCCGTAGATATAGTTGTTGACATCCTTAGGTGAGGTGCTGGGAGAGGTTGTGAGAAAGGCAAGGTTGTGAAAGCAGCTGGCCTCTACTCTCCTGTCCTGAGTTGAATGCAGCGATGTACGACGGCCTTCGTCAATTACAGTGTGGCTAGGTTCTAACTCCCATGTATGAGTGGGTAGCAGACATCGGCCTCCCAGACATACACACTCCTGAGAGTTGAGCTTATGGCCTGTACCTCCCACATCCTGTGTGCAGGTACACTTCGCTGCTAACAGGCCTAGGCTCGATGCGTGACAGAAGTGTTGTGAGAGGTAAGCGGAAGGTGCCGGCCCACAAGACTAGTGTCTCCAAGCTCAATCCAGCGATGTCCGAGTAATTCCTGTCAGACTGGTGCTACCTACTAAGTTCCAAACATGAGAAGCTGGCTGATCATCTTGTCCAAAGCCAACTTCCTTGTGAGATTTGAGCTCACACTCAGTCCCTCACGGTTCCACACTGCCTGCAGAATGAGTATTGAACATCTTCACCAGAGACATTTGTGGCTTGAGGCTTTTGAGACGCAAGTGGAATAAGGCAGGCCTGGAGTGTGTCTCCAGGTGCAGTAGAGCGGTGTTCCTGCAGCCTCCTAACATAGAGTACTGCTACCTTCTCGCGGCCCTAAGAACGCAGCTACTTGAACGCTGGCTTCCAATCTGCTTCCTTGTGAGAGCTGAGCTGAGGGGAGGACCCTCCTGCATCCTGACTGCCTGGAGACTTAGGTCCTAACATCCTTATGTTAGGTGCTGGAAGAGGTTGGTGTGAAAAGCATGTGGAAGCGACAGGCCTGTCCTCACGTGTATCGAGTTGGATACAGCGATTTCTAATGGTCTTCTTCAATTAGAGTGTCGCCAGGTTGTAACTCCCATGTTTCAGTGGGAAGCAGACATCTGCCTGCCAGGGATACGCGCGTCTGAGAGGTGAGCTTATGGCCTGTGTGTCCCACATCCTGACTGCCTGTACGGTCCGATTCCGCAGGATTTCCTTCTACGGGTTAGGGTTAGGTTTCGGAATAGGGTTAAGGTTAGGTTTAGGGTTAGGGTTCAGGTTAGGGTGGGGGTTGGGTTTGGGGTTGGAGTTAGGGTTCCTTTAGGGTTAGTGTTAGGGATAGGGTTAGGGTTAAGTTCGGGTTAATGTTCGAATTAGGGTTAGGGTTAGGGTTAGGGTTCGGGTTCGGGTTAGGTTTAGGGTTAGGTTTCGGATTAGGGTTATGGTTAGGATTCTGGTTAGGGTTAGGGTTCGGGTCGTGTTAGGGTTAGGATTAGGGTTCGTGTTGGGGTTCAGTTAAGGTTAGGTTTAGGGTTAGGGTTAGGGTTCGGGTTAGGGTTAGGGTTCGGGTTCGGGTTAGGTTTAGGGTTAGGATTCGGGTTAGGGTTAGGGTTAAGGGTAGGGTTAGGGTTAGTTTTCGGGTTATGGTTAGGGTTAGGATTAGTGTTACTGTTACGCTTTGGGTTAGGGTTCGGCTTAGGGTTCGGGTTCGGGATTTGGTTAGGGTTAGGGTTCGGTTTAGGGTTCGTGTTAGGGTTCGGGTTAGGGTTTGGGTTAGGTTTCGTTTTAGGTCTCAGGGAAGGGTTAGGGTTCGGGTTAGTGTTGGGGTTAGGCTTCCGGTTGGGTTTCGGGTTCACGTTCGGGTTAGGGTTGGTGTTGGGTTTAGGTTTCGGAATAGGGTTAAGGTTAGGTTTAGGGTTAGGGTTAGGGTTCAGGTTAGGGTCGGGGTTGGGGTTGGGGTTGGAGTTAGGGTTAGGGTTAGGGTTAGGGTAAGGGTTAGTGTTAGATTTGGTGTTGGGGTTAGGCTTAGGGTTAGGTTTGGGTTTGGGGTTGGGGTTGGGGTTGGGGATAGGATAGGTTTGGGTTTGGGGTTCGGGATAGGGTTAGGGTTAGGGTTAAGTTTCCGTTTAGGGTTACGAGTGGGGCCAGGGTTAGGGTTCGGTTTAGGGTTAGGTTTCGGGTTAGGGTTTGGTTTAGTGTTCGGGTTGGGGTTGGGGTTCGGGTTCGTGTTAGGTTTAGGGTTCGGGTTAGGGTCGGGTTAGGGTTAGGGTTTGGTTTAGGTTTAGGGTTAGTGCTCTCGTTCGGTTTAGGGTTAGTGTTGCTGTTGGGTTTGGGGTTTGGTAGGGGTTTGGGTTAGGGTTAGGGTTAGGGTTGGGGTTCGGCTTAGGGTTAGGGTTAGGGTTGGGGTTGGGGTTGGGGTTTGGGTTGGGGTTAGGGTTAGGGTTGGGATTGGGGTTAGGGTTAGGTTTAGGGTTAAGGGTAGGTTTAGTGGTTCGTGTTCGGGTTAGTTTTAGGGTCAGGGTTAGGGTTAGGGTAGGGTTGTTGTTTGGGTTTGTGTTTGGGTTTAGGGTTCGGGTTCTGGTTAGGATTCGGGTTAGGGTTAGGGTTCAGGTTAGGTTTAGGGTTAGGGTTAGATTTAGTGTTAGGGTTCGGGTTAGGAGAGGGTTCGGGTTCAGGTTAGCTTAGGAATAGAGTTTGGGTTAGGGTTAGGTCTAGGGTTCAGGTTAGGGTTAGGGTAGTGTTAGGTTTCGGATTAGGGTTCAGGTTAGGTCTAGGTTTAGGGTTAGGTTTAGGGTTGGGGTTAGGGTTCGGGTTGGGTTGAGGGTTCGGGTTCAGGTTAGCTTAGGGTTAGGGTTAGGGTTAGGGTTAGGGGTAGGGTTCGGGTTAGCGTTACGGTTAGTGTTAGGGTAGGGTTAGGTATCGGATTAGGGTTCGGGTTCGGTTTAGGGTTAGGATTAGGATTAGGGTTGCGGTTAGGGTTAGGGTTGGGGTTCGGGTTTGGTTTCGGGTTAGGGTTAGTGTTGGTTTTAGGGTTCGGGTTCAGATTAGGATTCGAGTTAGGGTTAGGGTTAGGGTTCGGATTAGGTTTAGGGTTAGGGTTAGGGTTAGGGTTAGGGTTCCGGTTAGGTTGAGGGTTCGGGTTCAGGTTAGCTTAGGGTTAGAGTTCGGGTTAGGGTTAGGTTTAGGGTTCGGTTTAGGGTTAGGGTTAGTGTTAGGTTTCGGGTTAGGGTTAGGGTTAGGGTTCGGGTTAGCGATAGGGTTAGGGTTAGGTTGAGGTTTAGGGTCAGCGTTCGGGTTAGGGTGAGTGTTCGGGTTCGTGTTAGGGTTAGGGTTAGGGGTAGGGTTCGGGTTAGCGTTAGGTTTAGTGTTAGGGTAGGGTTAGGTTTCGGATT
>CM044695.1:58182270-58226506 GCA_024500485.1 Vulpes ferrilata
GATTAGTGTTAGGGTTAGTGTTCGGGTTAGGGTTCGGGTTAGGTTTAGGGTTAGGGTTAGGGTTAGGGTTCGGGTTAAGTTGAGGGTCCGGGTTCAGGTTAGCTTAGGGTTAGAGTTCGGGTTAGGGTTAGGTTTAGGGTTCGGGTTAGGGTTAGGGTTAGGGTAGGGTTAGGTTTCGGATTAGGGTTCGGGTTCAGTTAATGTTAGGGTAGGGTTAGGGTTGGTGTTAGAGTTCGGGTTGGGTTTCGGGTTCGGGTTCGGGTTAGGGTTAGTGTTGGGTTTAGGGTTCGGGTTCGGATTAGGATTCGGGTTAGGGTTAGGGTTAGGGTTAGGGTTCGGGTTAGGGTTCGGGTTAGGTTTAGGGTTAGGGTAGGGTTCGGGTTAGGTTGAGGGTTCGGTTCAGTTTAGCTTAGGGTTAGAGTTCAGGTTAGGGTTAGGTTTAGAGTTCGGGTTAGGGGTAGGGTTAGGGGTAGGTTCAGGTTAGCGTTAGGTTTAGGGTTAGGGTAGGGTTAGGTTTCGGATTAGGGTTCGGGTTCGGTTTAGGGTTCGGGTTAGCGTTCGTGTTGGGTTAGGGTTCGGGTTCGGATTAGGGTTAGGGTTAGTGTAGGGTTAGGGTTCGGTTTATGGTTCAGGTTGGGGTTGGGGTTGGAGTTGGGGTTGTGGGGTAGGGTTAGGCTTAGGGTTAGGTTTAGGATACGGGTTAGTGTTAGGGTCGTGGTAGGTATAGGGCTGGGGTTGGGGTTGGGGTTGGGGTTGGGGTTGGGGTTAGGGTTCGAGTTAGGCTTAGGGTTAGGGTTAGGGTTAGGTTTCGGGTTAGGATAAGTTCGGGTTAGGGTTCGGGTTCGGGTTAGGGTTCGGGTTCGTGTTAAGGTTCGTTTTAGGGTTCGGGTTACGGTTCATGTTAGGGTTACGGTTAGGGATAGTGTTAGGGTTCGGTTTAGTGTTAGGATTAGGGTTAGGGTTAGGGTTCGGTTTCGGGTTAGGCTTAGGGTTAGGGTTAGGGTTCGGATTAGGGTGAGGTTTTGGGATCAGGTTAGTTTAGGGTTAGAGTTCGTGTTAGGGTTAGGGTTAGGGTCGGGTTAGTGTTCGGTTTAGGGTTAGGGTTCGGTTTCGGGGTCGGGTTAGGTTTAGGGTTAGGGTTCGGTTCGGGAAGGGTTAGGGTTAGGGTTAGTGTTAGGGTTAAGGTTAGGATTCTGGCTAGGGTTAGGGTTCATGTTAGGGTTAGGGTTAGGGTTCGTGTTAGGGTTAGGGTTAGGGTTCGTGTTAGGGTTAGGGATTAGCGTTAGGATAGGGTTAGGATTAGCGTCGGATAGGATTAGGTTTTGGGTTAGCGTTAGGGTTAGGGTTAGGGGTTTGGGTTCGTCTTCGAGTTTGGGTTTGGATTAGGGTTAGGGTTAGGTTTTGGGTTCGGGATTGGTTTAGGTTTAGGGTTCGGGTTAGGGTTAGGGTTAGCGTTCGGTTTAGGTTTAGGGTTAGGGTTAGGTTGAGGGTTAGGTTTAGGGGTAGTGTTCGGGTTAGCGTTAGGGTTAGGGTTAGGTTAGGGTTAGGTTTCGGATTAGGGTTCGGGTTAGGTTTAGGGTTAGGGTTAGGGTTGGTATTGGGCTTCGGGTTCGGGTTAGGATTAGGGTTAGGGTTCGGTTTAGGGTTCGGGTTGGGGTTGGCTTTGGGGTTAGTGTTAGGGTTTGTGTTAGGGTTAGGGACGGGGTAGGGTTAGGGTCGGGTTAGGGTTAGGTTTGGGGTTGGTTTTGGGGTTGGGGTTAGTGTTAGGGTTAGGGTTCGGGTTACGGTTAGGGTTAGGGTTCGGGTTAGGGTTAGGGTTAGGTTTCGGGTTAGGGTTAGGTTTAGGGTTAGGGTTCGTGTTGGGGTTCAGTTTAGGGTTAGGTTTAGGTTTAGGGTTAGGGTTAGGGTTAGGGTTCGGGTTAGGGTTAGGGTTCTGAATCGTGTTAGGGTTAGGTTTAGGGGTAGGGTTAGGGTTAGGGTAAGGTTAGGTTCGGGTTAGGGTTCGGGTTAAGGTTAGGGTTAGGGTTAGGTTTAGGGTTGGGTTTAGGGTTCGTGTTGGGTTCGGGTTCGGGTTCGGGTTCGTGTTAGTTTTGGGTTTAGGGTTCTGGTTCGTTTTCGGGTTAGGTTTAGTGTTAGGGTTCACTTTATGGTTCGGGTTGGGGTTGGGGTTAGGATTCGCTTAGGGTTCGGGTTGGAGTTAGGGTTGGGGTTGGGGTTAGGTTTTGGGTTAGGGTTAGGGTTAGGGTCCGGGGTAGGATTGGTTTGGGGTTGGGGTTGCGGTTGGGGTTTCGGTTCGAGTTAGGGTAGGTTTAGGGTTAGGGTTAGGGTTAGGGTTCGGTTATGGATCGGGTTGGGGTTGGAGTTTTGGTTGGGTTTAGGGTTAAGGGTTCGGGGTTAGAGTTAGGTTTCGGGTTATGGTTAGGGTAGGATTAGTGTTCGTGGTAGGGTTAGGGTTAGGGTTCGGCTGAGGGTTTGGGTTCGGGTCAGGGTTAGGGTTAGGGTTCGGTTTAGGGTTCATGTTAGGGTTTGGGTTAGATTCATTTTAGGTCTCAGGTAAGGGTTAGGATTTGGGTTAGTGTTGGGTTTAGGCTTCCGGTTAGGTTTCGGGTTCAGGTCAGGTTAGGGTTGGTGTTGGGGTTAGGTTTCGAATTAGGGCTACAGTTAGGTGTAGGGTTTGGGTTAGGGTTTGGTTTGGGGTTCGGGTAGGTTTCGGGTTAGGTTTGGTGTTAGGGTTCGTGTTAGGGTTAGGGTTAGTGTTAGGGTTCGCAGCTACTTGAACGCTGGCTTCCAAGTATGCTTCATTGTGAGAGCTGAGCTGAGGGGAGGACCCTCCTGCATCCTGACTGCCTGGAGACGTAGGTCATAACATCCTTATGTTAGGTGCTGGAAGAGGTTGGTTTGAAAAGCATGTGGAAGCGACAGGCCTGTCCTCACATGTATCTGAGTTGAACACAGCGATTTCTAATGGTCTTCAATTAGAGTGTCGCCAGGTGTAACTCCCATGTTTCAGTGGGAAGCAGACATCTGCCTGCCAGGGATACGCACGTCTGAGAGGGGAGCTTATCGCCTGTATGTCCCACATCCTGACTGCCTGTACGGTCTGTTTCCACAGCATTTCCTTCTATGCATGGCAGTTGCGGAGTGAGGACCAAGCGTCTACCTTGTCACGGTCACGCCTAACGGAGAGCTGCCTCAAGGGCCTCCAGTGGATTGAGCTTACTGCTTGTACATCCCACATGCTGACTTCCTGTACGCTTCGCTTCCAAACGACTACATTCGATACGAGACGCAAGTTTGGTGAGAGGCAAGTGTCTCTTAGCTGAATCCAGCGACTTCTGAGGAATTTCTCCCTCAGATGGGAGCTACATACTAACTTCCAAAGCTGAGTACCACGTTCAATGCCATCTCTCTGAGGAACTTCCTTCTGCAAGATGAGCTGACCCGCGGTCCTGAACTGCCTGTAGATGGAGTTACGAACATCCTCCCAAGACATGTTTGTCAGAAGCTCATGGGACGCAAGGGGTAAGCTGCAGGCTTCAATGCTTGTGACTCCAGGTGCAGTAGAGCGGTATTCACGGAACGACCTGACTCACAAAGCTGCTTCGTTCTCATGGCCATAAGAACGCAGCTAGTAGAAAGCTGGCTTCAATGCCTGCTTCCTTTTGAGAGCTGAACTGAGGGCAGGACCCCCTCGCATCCTGTCTGCCCGTAGATATAGTTGTTGACATCCTTAGGTGAGGTGCTGGGAGAGGTTGTGAGAAAGGCCAGGTTGTGAAAGCAGCTGGCCTCTACTCTCGTGTCCTGAGTTGAATGCAGCGATGTACGACGGCCTTCGTCAATTACAGTGTGGCTAGGTTCTAACTCCCATGTATGAGTGGGTAGCAGACATCGGCCTCCCAGACATACACACTCCTGAGCGTTGAGCTTATGGCCTGTACCTCCCACATCCTGTGTGCCGGTACACTTCGCTGCTAACAGGCCTAGGCTCGATGTGTGACAGAAGTGTGAGAGGTAAGCGGAAGGTGCCGGCCCACAAGACTAGTGTTTCCAAGCTCAATCCAGCGATGTCCGAGTAATTCCTGTCAGACTGGTGCTACCTACTAAGTTCCAAACGTGAGAAGCTGGCTGATCACTTTGTCCAAAGCCAACTTCCTTGTGAGATTTGAGCTCACACTCAGTCCCTCACGGTTCCACACTGCCTGCAGAATGAGTATTGAACATCTTCACCAGAGACATTTGTGGATTGAGGCTTTTGAGACACAAGTGGAATAAGGCAGTCCTGGAGTTTGTCTCCAGGTGCAGTAGAGCGGTGTTCCTGCAGCCTCCTAACATAGAGTACTGCTACCTTCTCGCGGCCCTAAGAACGCAGCTACTTGAACGCTGGCTTCCAATCTGCTTCCTTTTGAGAGTTGAGCTGAGGGGAGGACCCTCCTGCATCCTGACTGCCTGGAGCCGTAGGTCCTAACATCCTTATGTTAGGTGCTGGAAGAGGTTGGTGTGAAAAGCATGTGGAAGCGACAGGCCTGTCCTCACGTGTATCGAGTTGGATACAGCGATTTCTAATGGTCTTCAATTAGAGTGTCGCCAGGTTGTAAATCCCATGTTTCAGTGGGAAGCAGACATCTGCCTGCCAGAGATACGCGCGTCTGAGAGGTGAGCTTATGGCCTGTGTGTCCCACATCCTGACTGCCTATACGGTCTGATTCCGCAGGATTTCCTTCTACGGGTTAGGGTTAGGTTTCGGAATAGGGTTAAGGTTAGGTTTAGGGTTAGGGTTCAGGTTAGGGTGGGGGTTGGGTATGGGGTTGGAGTTAGGGTTCCTTTAGGGTTAGTGTTAGGGATAGGGTTAGGGTTAGGTTCGGGTTAATGTTCGGATTAGGGTTAGGGTTAGGGTTAGGGTTAGGGTTAGGGTTAGGGTTCGGGTTAGGTTTAGGGTTAGGTTTCGGATTAGGGTTATGGTTAGGATTCTGGTTAGGGTTAGGGTTCGGGTCGTGTTAGGGTTAGGATTAGGGTTCGTGTTGGGGTTCAGTTAAGGTTAGGTTTAGGGTTAGGGCAGGGTTCAGGTTAGGGTTAGGGTTCGGGTTCTGGTTAGGTTTAGGGTTAGGATTCGGGTTAGGGTTAGGGTTTGGGTAGGTTTTGGGTTAGTTTTCGGGTTATGGTTAGGGTTAGGATTAGTGTTACTGTTACGCTTTGGGTTAGGGTTCGGCTTAGTGTTCGGGTTCGGGATAGGGTTAGGGTTAGGGTTCGGTTCAGGGTTCGTGTTAGGTTTTGGGTTAGGTTTCGTTTTAGGTCTCAGGTAAGGGTTATGGTTTGGGTTAGTGTTGGGGTTAGGCTTCCAGTTGGGTTTCGGGTTCACGTTCGGGTTAGGGTTGTTGTTGAGGTTAGGTTTCGGAATAGGGTTAAGGTTAGGTTTAGGGTTAGGTTTAGGGTTCAGGTTAGGGTCGGGGTTGGGGTTGGGGTTGGAGATAGGGTTAGGGTTAGGGTTAGGGTAAGGGTTAGTGTTAGTTTGGTGTTGGGTTAGGCTTAGGGTTAGGTTTTGGTTTGGGGTTGTGGTTGGGGTTGGGGATAGGATAGGTTTGGGTTTGGGGTTCGGGATAGGGTTAGGGTTAGGGTTAAGTTTCCGTTTAGGGTTACGAGTGGGGTCAGGGTTCGGGTTCTTGTTAGGGTTAGGGTTCGGGTTCGGGTTAGGTTTAGCGTTAGGATTCGGGTTAGGGTTAGGGTTAAGGGTAGGTTTAGGGTTAGTTTTCGGGTTATGGTTAGGGTTAGGATTAGTGTTACTGTCACGCTTTGGGTTAGGGTTCGGCTTAGGGTTCGGGTTCGGGATAGGGTTAGGGTTAGGGATAGGTTTCCGTTTAGGGTTACAGGTGGGGTCAGGGTTAGGGTTAGGGTTAGGGTTAGGGTTATGGATAGGGTCGGGTTAGTGTTCAGATTAGGATTAGGGTTAGGGTTCGGGTTCCGATTAGGGTTATGGTTAGCGTTCTAGTTAGGGTTAGGGTTCGGGTTCGGGTTAGTTTTAGGGTTCAAGTTAGGGTTAGGGTAAGGGTTCGTGTTAGGGTTAGGGTTAGGGTTCGGGTCGTGTTAGGGTTAGGGTTAGAATTAGGGTTCCTGTTGGGGTTCAGTTTAGGGTTAGGTTTAGGGTTAGGGTTAGGATTAGGGTTTGTGTTCGGTTTCGGGTTAGGGTAAGGGTTAGGGTTCAGGTTAGGGATAGGTTTAGGGTTAGGGTTAGGTTGAGATTTAGGGTTAGGGTTTGGGTTAGGATTATGGTTCGAGTTCGTGTTAGGGTTCGGGTTAGGGGTAGGGTTCGGTTTAGCGTTAGGGTTAGGGTTAGGGTAGGTTTAGGTTTCGGATTAGGGTTCAGGTTAAGTTTAGGTTTAGGGTTGGGGTTAGGGTTCGGGTTGGGTTGAGGGTTCGGGCTCAGGTTAGCTTAGGTTTAGAGTTCGGGTTAGGGTTAGGTTTAGGGTTCGGTTTAGGGTTAGGGTTAGTGTTAGGTTTCGGGTTAGGGTTAGAGTTAGGGTTCGGGTTCGGTTTAGGTTTAGGATTAGGATTAGTGTTGCGGTTAGGGTTAGGGTTGGGGTTCAGGTTTGGTTTCGGGTTTGGGTTAGTGTTGGTTTTAGGGTTCGGGATCGGATTAGGATTCGAGTTAGGGTTAGGGTTCGGGTTCGGGTTCGTGTTAGGGTTAGGGTTAGGGGTAGGGTTCGGGTTAGGGTTCGGGTTAGGTTGAGGGTTCGGGTTCAGGTTAGCTTAGGGTTAGAGTTCGGGTTAGGGTTAGGTTTAGGGTTCGGTTTAGGGTTAGGGTTAGTGTTAGGTTTCGGGTTAGGGTTAGGGTTAGGGTTAGGGTTAGGGTTAGAGCCAGGGTTAGGGTTAGGGTACGGGTTAGGGCCCGGGTTAGGGTACGGGTTAGAGTTAGGGTTAGTGTTAGGGTACGGGTTAGGGTTAGGGTACGGGTACGGGTTAGGGTTAGGGTACGGGTTAGGGTACGGGTTAGGGTTAGGGTTAGTGTTAGGGTACGGGTTAGGGTACGGGTTAGGGTATGTGTTAGGGTTAGGGTATGTGTAAGGGTTAGGGTTAGGGTACGGGTTAGGGTTTAGGGTTAGGGTAAGGGTTAGGGTACGGGTTAGGGTACGGCTTTTGGTTAGGTTTAGGGTTAGGGTATGGTTTAGGGTTTGGGTAAGGGTTAGGTTCAGGGTCAGGGTACTGGTTAGGGTTAGGTTTAGTGTGCGGTTTAGGATACGGGTTATGGTTAGGGTACTGGTGAGGGTTAGTTTTAGGGTTAGGTTTAGGTTTAGGGTACTGGTTAGGGTTAGGGTTTGGGATAGAGTTAGTGTTAGGGTTAGGTTTGGGGTACTGGTTAGTGTTAGGGTTAAGGTTAGGTTACGGGTTATTGTTAGGTTTAGGTTAGGTTTAGGTTAGGGTTAGGGTACTTGTTTGGTTAGGTTAGGCTTAGGTTCACGGCTAGATATGGATTATGGTTAGGATACATTTAGTATTAGGTTTAGTGTTAGGGTTTCGGCACTGGTTAGCTGTTAAGTTTAGCTGCTAGTGTTAGGTTAGGATACGGGTTAGGTGAGGGTACTGGTTTTGGTTAGTGTTAGGGTTAAGGTTAGGGTTAGTGTACGGGTTAGGTTAGGTTAGTTTTATGGTTAGGGTTAGTGTTAAGGTTACTATACGGTTAGGATTAGGTTTAGCTGCTATGGTACAGTTAGGGTTAGGGTTAGGTTAGTGTTAGGTTTACTGCCTTGTTTAGTGTTATTGTTAGGTAAGGGATGGGGTAATATTTATGGTTAGTCTTAGATTTACTGTTAGGTTAGGGTACGGCTTTTGGTTAGGGTTAGGGTTAGTTACGGGTTAGGGTTTGGGAAGGTTAGCTTTAGGTTAGGTTAGGCTTAGGGTCAGGGTACTGGTTAGGTTAGGTTAGGCTTAGGTCAGGCTAAGGTACGGTTTATGGTTAGCGTAGTGTTAGTGTTACGCTTATGGTTACGGTTAGGTTACAGGTTAGGGTTAGGTTAGTTTCGGGTTAGGATACGGGTTAGGTTAGGTACTGGTGAGGGTTAGTTTTAAGATTAGTTTTAGGTTAGGGTATCGGTTAGGTTAGGTTGGGATAGTGTTAGTGTCAGGTTAGGTTTGGGGTACTGGTTAGTGTTAGGTTAGGTTAGGTTATGGGTTAGTGTTAGGGTTAGGTTTAGGTTAGTTTTAGGTTAGGTTAGGGTACTTGTTAGGTTTAGGTTTAGGCTTAGGTTCATGGCTAGATACGGGTTATGGTTAGGATAGATTTAGTATCAGGTTTGGTGTTAGGTTACAGTACGGGTTAGGGTTAGGGTTAGGGTTAGGGTTAGGTTACGGGTTAGGGTTCGGGTACTGGTTTTGGTTAGTGTTAGGTTAGGGTTAGGTCCGGTTAGGTTTAAGGTTAGGGTTAGGTTAGGTTTAGGTTCAGGACTAGATACGGGTTATGGTTAGGTTAGAGTTAGTGTTAGATTTAGGTTAGGTTACAATTAGTGTTAGTGTACGGATAGGGTTAGGTTAGGGTTAGGTTACGGGTCCTGGTTAGGGTTAGGTTAGGTTCAGGGACGGTTAGGGTTAGTGTTAGTGTTAGGGTCGGGTTCGGCACGGGTTAGGTTTAGGCACGGGTTAGGTTAGGGTAAGCGTTAGGGTAAGGTTACGGCTTAGGTATGGGTTTTGTTAGGGTTAGGGTTAGGTAAGGGTACTGGTTAGGTTAGGTTCAAGGTTAAGGTTAGGGTATGGGTTTGGGTTAGGTTTATGTTTTGGGTTAGGGGAAGGGTTAGGGTTTGGGTTAGGGGTAGGGTATGGGTTAGGTTTAGGGTACAGTTTAGGGCAAGTGTATGGCTAAGGGTACATGGGTTATGGTATGGGTTAGGGGATGGTTAGGGTTAGGGTTAGTGTTAGGTTTAGGGTTAGGGTTCAGGTATGAGTTAGGGTTAGGGTTAGGTTTCGGGTACTGTTTAGGTCACAGGTCAGGGTTAGCATACGGGTATGTGTTATGGGTTAGGGTTTAGTATTAGAGTTTGGGATAGTGTGAGGGATTGCGTATGGGTTAGGTTTATGGAACGGGTTATGGTATGGGGAAGGTTATGTGTTAGGGTACAGGTGAGCATTACTGTTAGGGTACGGCTTGGGGTAGGGGTAAGGGTACGGGCTAAGGTCCGAGGTAGGGTTAGGTTTAGGGTCCAGGTTAGGGTACACGTTAGTGTTAGTGTATGGGTTAGGTTACGAGTTAGGGTTAGGTTTAGGGTATGGTTTAGTGTTAGGGTGTGGGTTAGGGTACTGGTTAGGGTACGGGTACATGTTAGGTTACGGGTTAGGTTTAGGGTTAGGTTTAGAGTTTAGGGTTAGCGTTACGGTTTGGGTGCGGGTTAGGGTACGTGTAAGGGTACGGGTTAGGATACGGGTTAGGATTAGTGTGAGGGTACGGGTTAGGATACGGGCTAGTGTACGAGTTAGGTTTAGGGTTATGGTATGGGTTAGGGTACGGGTTAAGGGATGGTTTAGGGTTAGGTTAGGGTATGGGTTAGGGTACACATTAGGGTTAGGATATGGGTTAGGTAACGAGTTAGTGTTAGGGTTAGCATATGGTTTAGGGTTAGGTTTAGGGGTTAGGGTTAGGGTTAGGGTTAGGTTTAAGGTATGGTTTAGCTACGGGTACGGGTTAGGGTTTGGGTTAGGGTCAGGTTTAGGTGTTAGGGTTAGGGTTAGGGTTAGGGTACTTGTTAGGGTACGGGTAAGGGTACGGGTTAAGATACGGGTTAGGATTAGGTTTAGGGTACGTGTTAGGGTAGGGGTTAATGTACGGGTTAGGGTTAGGTTTGGGTTACGGTTTAGGGTATGGGTTAAGGTACAAGTTAGTGTTAGGTTTAGAGTACGAAGTAGGGTACGTGTTAGGGGTAGTGGACGGGTTAAGGTACGAGTTAGTGTTAGGGTTAGGATTAGGGTATGGTTTAGGATTTTTTTCGATTCGATACGATTTTTTCCATTCAATTCGATTCAATTTGATTATTTTAAATTCGATTCGATTCGATTTTTTCGATTCGATTTGATTAGAATCCATTTGCTTATTTATGATTCGATTCGTTTCGATTCGATTATTTCCAATTCGTTTCACTTCGATTCCATTATTTTTGATTTGATTCAATTTGATTAGATTATTTTCGATTTGATTCGTTTCGATTCAATTATTTTCAATTCGCTTTGATTTGATTCAATTATTTTCGATTGGATTCGATTCAATATTTTTGATTTGATTCAATTTGATTTTTTTGATCCGATTCGTATTTCGATTCGAGTAGATTCGATTCAATTTTTTTGCTTCAATTCGATTCAATTCGATTTTTTCGAATCGATTCCTTTCGATTTGATTAGATATTTTCGTTCGAATCAATTCGATTTGATCCGATTTTTTCAATTCGATTCCATTCGATTCGAATTTTTGATTCAGTTCGATTTGATTCGATTCGATTTTTTCGATTCGATTCGATTCTATTGGATTCTATTTTTTTGATTCCAATAGATTCGATGCCAATCGATTTTTTCGATTCAATTCGATTTGATTCGATTTTTTCAATTCGATTCTATTCGATTCAATTCGATTTTTTTGATTTGATTCAATGTGATTCGATTGGATTGCTTCAATTCGAATCATTCGATTCGATCCGATTTTTTCGTTTCGATTCAATTCAATTTTTTCAATTAGAATCAATCCGATTCGATTTTTTCGATTTGATTCGATTCAATTCGATTCGATTATTTTGATTCAATTCAATTTGATTGTTTTTTTTGATTCGATTCAATTTGATTCTATTCAATTTTTTTGATTTGATTCGATTCGATTTGATTCGAAATTTTTTGAATCAATTTGATTCGATTTGATTTTTTTGATTCGATTTGATTCAATATTTTCAATTCAATTCGATTCGATTTGATTTTTTCAATTGGATTCGATACGATTTTTCGATTTGATTCAATTGTTTCTTTTCGATTCGATTTGATTTTTTCTTTTCAATTGATTTGTTTCAATTTTTTCATTTCGTTTGGATTCGATTCGATTTTTTTGATTCAATTCGATTCGATTTGATTTTTTTGATTCGAATCGATTCGATTTGATCCGATTTTTCGATTCGATTCGATCCGATTTGGATTCTATTTTTTCAATTCTATTCGATTGGATTTGACTTTTTCGATTCTATTCGATTTTTTTGTTTCGATTCGATTCAATTCGATTTTTTGATTCAATTTTTTCGATCCAATTCTATTCGATTTGATTTTTTTCGATTCAATTTGATTCGATTCGATTATTTTCGATTCGATTCGATTCGATTTGATTTTGTGTTTTCGATTTGAATCGATTTGATTCGATTCAATTCGATTCGATTGTTTTTTTTGAATCGATTCGATTTGATTCTATTCAATTTTTTTATTTGATTCGATTTGATTCGATTCGATTTGTTTGATTCAATTTGATTTGATTCAATTTTTTCGATTTGATTCGATTCATTTTTTTCAATTCAATTCGATTTTTTCGATTCAATTCCATTTGATTTTTTCGATTCGATTCGATTCGATTCAATTGTTTTGATTCGATTTGATTAGATTTGATTTTTTCTATTCGATTGATTCGTTTCGATTTTTTCGATTCGTTTGGATTCAATTCGATTTTTTCGATCCTATTCCATTCAATTCGATGTTTTCGATTCGAATCGATTCAACACAATTCGATTTTTTCGATTCGATTCAATTCGATTTGAATTTTTGATTCGATTCAATTCGATTCGATTTTTTCGATTTGATTTGATTCGATTTTTTCGATTTGAATCGATTCGATTCGATTTTTTCGATTCAATCGATTCGATTGGTTTTTTTCGATTCGATTTGATTTGATTCTATTCGATTTTTTTGATTTGATTTGATTCGATTCGATTTTTTTGATTCAATTTGATTCGATTTGATTTTTTCGATTCGATTCAATTCAATTTTTTCGATTAAATTCGATTCAATTCCTTTTTTTCAACTGGATTCGATTCGATATTTTCAATTCGATTCGATTCGATTCGATTGTTTTGATTCGATTCGATTTGATTCGATTTGATTTTTTCTATCCAATCGATTCATTCGATTTTTTCGAGTCGTTTGGATTTAATTCGATATTTTGATTTGATTTGATTCGATTTTTTCGATTCCAATTTATTCGATGCCATTCGATTTTTTCGATTCGATTCGATTCGATTCGATTCGATTTTTTTGTTTTGATTCGATTCGATTTGATTTTTTCAATTTGGTTCAATTCGATTCGGTTTTTTCGATTCGATCTGATTCCATTCGAATTTTTAGAATCGATTCATTTCGATTTGATTCTATTTTTTTTATTCAAAACGATGCCATTTGATCCGATTTTTTAAATTTGATCCATTCGACTCAAGTTTTTTGATTCGGTTCGATTCAATTTGATTTTTTGGATTGGATTCGATTCGATTGGATTGGATTTTTTCGATTCTAATCGATTCGATGCCATTCTTTTTTTTCGAATCGATTCGATTCGATGCAATTTTTTTGAAATGATTCGATTCGATTTTTCGATTCTATGCTATTCGATTCGATTTTTTCGAATCGATTTGTTTCGATTCGATTCTATTTTTTTCAATTCGATTCCATTCGATTCGATTCGAGTTTTTCAATTCGATTCCATTCGATTCGAGTTTTTTGATTCAGTTCGATTCAATTCGATTTTTTCGATTCGATTCGATTCGATTTGATTCAATTTTTTCGATTCAAATCGATTCGATTTGATTTATTCAATTCAATTCCATTTGATTGTTTTTTTCGATTTGATTTGATTTGATTCTATTCGATTTTTTTGATTTGATTCGATTTGATTCGATTCGATTTTTTTTATTCAATTTGATTCAATTAGATTTTTTCGATTCGATTTGATTCGATTCGATTTTTTCGATTTGATTCGATTCGATTTTTTCGATTCGATTCAATTTTTTCGATTTGATTCGATTTGATTCGATTCGATTTTTTCGATTCGATTCAATTTGATTCGATTCGATTTTTTTGATTCGTTTCGATTTTTTCAATTCAATTCAAATCAATTTTTTCGTTTCAATTCGAATCGATTCGATTTTTTCGATTCGATTCAATTCGATTTTTTTATTCAGTTTGATTTGTTTCGATTTGAGTGTTTCGATTCAGTTGGATTCGATTCTATTCGATTTTTTCGATTCGGTTGGATTCGATTCTATTCAATTTTTTCAATTTGGTTCAATTCGATGCGATTCGACTTTTTTGATTCGATTCAATTCGATTTTTTTGTTTCAAATCGATTCGATTCGATTTTTTTGAAATGATTCGATTCAATTTTTCGATTCAATTCGATTCAATTTTTTCGATTCGTTTCGATTCAATTCGATTTTTTCGTTTCGCTTCAACTCGATACGATTCGATTTTTTCGAATCGATTTGTTTCGATTCGATTCTATTTTTTTCGTTCGAATCGATTCGATTTGATCTGAATGTTTCAATTCGATTCCATTCGATTCGAGTTTTTTGATTCGGTTCGATTTGATTAGATTCGATTTTTTCGATTCTATTCTATTCTATTTGATTCGATTTTTTCAATTTGATTTGATGCGATTCGATTGATTTTTACGATTCGAATCATTCGATTCGATCCGATTTTTTCATTTTGATTCGATTTGACTCGAGTTTTTCGATTCGATTTGATTTGATTTGCTACATTTCGATTCGATTCGATTTTTTCAATTCGATTCAATTCGATTCGATTTTTTCGATTCAATTCAATTCGATTTTTTGATTTAGTTCGATTTGTTTTGATTCTAGTGTTTTGATTCATTTGGATTCAATTCTATTTGATTTTTTCAATTTGGTTCGATTCGATTCGATTTGATTTTTTCGATTCGGTTTGATTCGATTCGATTTGATTTTTTCAATTCGATTAGATTTGATTTGATTCGATTCGATTTTTTCGATTCCAATTTGTTTGATGCCATTAGATTTTTTTATTCGATTCAATTCAATTTTTTCGATTCGGTTTAATTCGATTCGATTTTTTCGATTCAATTCGATTCGATTCGATTTGATTTGATTCGATTTTTTCGATTCCAATCGATTTGATTCGATTCGATTTTGTCGATTCCATTCGATTCGATTCAACTTTTTCTATTCGATTCTATTTTTTTGTTTCTAATCGATTCGATTTGATTCGATTTTTTAAACTATTAGATTCGATATTTTGATTCGATATGATTCGGTTTTTTCAATTTGGTTCGATTCGATTCGAGTCAATTTTTTCGATTCGATTCAATTTGATTTTTTTATTCAGTTCGATTTGTTTCTATTCGAGTGTTTCGATTCGGTTGGATTCGCTTCTATTAGATTTTTTCGATTCGGTTCGATTCGATTCGATTTGATTCTTTTCGATTTTTTCGATTCGATTCAATTTTTTCAATTCAATTCGATTTGATTCGATACAGTTTTTTCGATTCGATTAGATTCGAATTGATTCGATTCAATTTTTTCGAATCCAATTTATTCGATGCCATTCAATTTTTTCGGTTCGATTCGATTCGATTTTCTTGATTCGAATCGATTTGATTCGATTTGATTTTTTGTATCGATTCAATGAGATTCGATT
This sequence comes from Vulpes ferrilata, assembly GCA_024500485.1. Classification (NCBI taxonomy): domain Eukaryota; kingdom Metazoa; phylum Chordata; class Mammalia; order Carnivora; family Canidae; genus Vulpes; species Vulpes ferrilata. The sequence continues at coordinate 58,196,932 of CM044695.1, forward strand.
GATTTTTGTGATTCGATTTGATTTTTCAATTTGAATCGATATGATTCAATTTGATTTTTTCGATTCGATTTGATTCAATTCAATTTTTTCGATTCGATTCCATTTTTTTCGAGTTTTTTGATTCTGTTCGATTCGATTTGATCTGATTTTTTCGTTTCGATTCGATTTGATCTGATTTTTTCGTTTCGATTCGATTTGATTTGACTCTAGTTTTTCGATTCTATTTGATTCGATTCGATTTTGTCGATTCGGTTTGATTCGATTCAATTTGATTTTTTCGATTCGATTCGATTCGATTTGATTTGATTCAATTTTTCCAATTCAATCGATTCGATGCCATTCGATTGTTTTGATTCAATTTGATTCGATCTGGTTTTTTCGTTTCGATTTGATGCGATTTGATTGAATTTTTCAATTCGATTCGATTTGATTCGATTTTTTCGATTCGATTCGATTCGATTCGATTTTTTCGATTCGAATCGATTCGATTGATCGATATTTTCGATTCGATTTGATTTGAGTCGACTCGAGTTTTTCGATTCGATTTGATTCGATTTGATTTTTCCGATTCGATTCAATTCGATTTTTCAATTCAGTTCAATTTGTTTCTATTCGATTTTTTCAATTCGGTTCAATTCGATGCGATTTTTTCACATCGAATCATTTCAATTGGATTCTATTTTTTTCGATTCGAATTGATTCAATTCGATCCGACTTTTGCAATTTGATTCCATTCGATTCGAGTTTTTTGATTCAGCTCGATTTGATTCGTTTCGATTTTTTCGATTCGATTCGATTCTATTTGACTCAAGTTTTTCAATTCGATTTTTTCAATTCGATGCCATCGCTTCGATTTTTTCGATTCGATTCAATTCGATTTTTCGATTCAGTTCCACTTGTTTCGATTCGAGTGTTTCGATTCGGTTGGATTCTATCCTATTCTATTTTTTCTATTTGGTTCGATTCGATTCGATTCAATTCGGTTTGATTTGATTTGATTCGATTCGATTTTATCTATTCCAATCGATTCGATTTGAATCGATTTTTTTGATTCGATTCGATTCTATTCGACTTTTTCGATTCGTTTCGATTTTTTTGTTTCTAATCGATTTGATTCGATATGAATTTTTTGAAACGCTTCGATTCGATTTTTGGATTCGATTCGATTTGATTTTTTCAATTCGGTTCAATTCGATTCAATTGAAAATAGTCAAATCCAATTGAAAATACTCGAATCGCATTGAAAATACTCGAATCAAATCGAAAATACTCGAAACGAAATGAAAATAATCGAATCAAATCGAAAATAATCGAATCGAATCAAATCAAATTGAAAATAGTCGAATCGAATCGAATTGAAAATACTCGAATCGAATCGAATTGAAAATATTCATATCGAATCGAATCAAATTTAAAATAATCGAAACTATTAGAAAATACTCGAATCGATTGAAAATACTGAAATAAAAACGAATCGAAAATTATCGAATCAAATTGAAAATACTCGAATCGAATTGAAAATAGTCGAATCGAATCCAAAATACTCGAATTGAATCGAAAATATTCGAAACGAATCGAAAAAACTCGATTCAAATAGAAAATACTAGAATTGAATTGAATCGAAAATACTCGAATCGAATCAACAATACGCGAATCGAATCAAGAATAATCTAATCGAATCAACAATACTCGAATCGAATCGAAAATACTCGAATTGAATTGAATCGATCAGAAAAATAGAAAATACTCAAATCGATTTGAAAATAGAAAAATGAATTGAAAATACTCGATTCCAAGCGAAAATACTCGAATCGAATTGAAAATAATTGAATCGAATGGAATCAAATCAAAATTAATCGAATCTTATTGAAAATATATTCATCGAATCGAAAGTACTCCATTCGAATCGAAAATATTAGAATGGAATCGAAGAGATCTATTCGAATCGAAAATATTCGAATTGAATAGCAAATAATTGAAAATTACACGAATCGAATCGAAAAAACGCGATTCGAATCGAAAATACTCGAATCGAATCGAAAATACTCGAATTGAATCAAAAACACTCGGATCGAACCGAATTGAATTGAAAATACACGAATCGAATCGAAAATAGATGAATCGAATCAAATGGAAATGAAAATACTACAACGGAATCGAAAATACTCGAATCGAATCGAAAATACTCGAATCAAATCGAATTGAAATGAAAATATTCGAATATGATTCAATGATCCAATTTGATTCCAATTGAATCAAAAATAGTCGAATCGAATCGAATGGAAATGAAAATACGCGAATCGAATTGAAAATACTCGAATTGAATCGAAAATACTCGAAACGAATAAAAAATAATCGAATCGAATCGAAAAAAATCGAATCGAATCAAATCAAATTGAAAATAGTCGAATCGAATCGAATTGAAAATACTCGAATGAAATTGAATTGAAAATACTCATATCGAATCGAATCAAATTGAAAATAATTAAAAATACTCGAAAATACTCAAATTGACTGAAAATACTCTAATCGAATCGAATTGAATCGAAAACACTCTTATCGAATAGAAAATACTCGAAACGAATCAAATCGAATTGAAAATACGCGAATCAAATTGAAAACCTCGAATCGAATCGAAAAAACTCAATTCGAAATGAAAATACTCAAATCCAATCGAAATTACTTGAATCGAATCGAAAATACTCAAATCGAATCAATAATACACGAATCGAGTCGAATCGAATTGAAAATACTCTAATCTTATCGAAAATACTCGAATCGAATTGAAAATAGTCAAATGAATCGAATATACTCGAATCCAAAAGAAAATACTCGAATCGAATTGAAAATAATCGAAACAAAAGGAATCAAATCAAAATTAATCGAATCTTATTGAAAATACATTCATCGAATCGAAAGTACTCCATTTGAATCGAAAATATTCGAATGGAATCAAAAAGAATCGATTCGAATCGAAAATACTTGAATGGAATCGAAAATAATCGAATGGAATAAAAAATACTCGAATCGAATCAAATTGAATTGAAAATACTCGAATCGAAGAGAAAAATCGAATCGAATCGAATCGAATTGAAAATACATGAATTGAATCGAAAATCCTCGAATCGAATAAAAAATACTCCAATCGAATTGAAAATACTCGAATCGAATTGAAAATACTCAAATCGAATCGAAAAAACTCGATTCGAATAGAAAATACTCAAATACAAAGAAAAATACTCGAATCGATAGAAAAAAGTGGATTTGAATAGAAAATACTCGAATCGAATTGAATCGAAAATACTCGAATCGAATCAACAATACTCGATTCAAATTGAGAATAATTGAATCGAATCGACAATACTCGAATTGAATCGAAAATAATCGAATTGAATCCAATCGATCGAAAAAATCGAAAATACTCGAATCAAATCGAAAATATTCAAATGAATCGAAAATACTCGAATCCAAATGAAAATACTCGAATCGAATTGAAAATAATCGAAACGAAAGATCGAATCAAAATAAATCGAAACTTATCGAAAATACATTCATCGAATCGAAAGTACTCCATTCGAATAGAAATTATTCAAATGGAATCGAAAACACTAGAATCGAATAGAAAATAATATAATAGAATAGAATCGAAATGAAAATATATGAATCGAATCGAAAATCCTCGAATCGAATCGAAAATCCTCAAATTGAATCGAAAAAACTCGAATCGAAAATATTCGAATTGAATCGAAAATACTTGAATTGAATCGAAAATACTCGAATGGAATCAAAAATACTGGAATGGAATCGAAAATCCTCAAATCAAATCGAAAATCCTTGTATGTAATCGAAAAAACTCGAATCCATTCCAAAATACTCAAATCGAATAAAAAATACTCGAATCGAATCGAAAATACTTGATTCGAATCGAATTGAATTAAAAATACTCAAATCGAAACGAAAATACTCGAATGGAATCGAAAAATCCTCAAATCGAATAGAAAATACTCGAATCCCTTCCAAAATACTCTAATCGAATCAAAAATACTCAAATCGAATCGAAATAGTCGAATGGAATTGAAAATCCTCAAATCGAATCGAAAGTATTCGAATATATTCCAAAATACTCGAATTGAATCGAAAATACACGAATCGAATAAAAAATACACGAATGGAATCGAATTGTTTGAAAATACTCGAATAGAATAGAAAAAACTCGAATCGAATAAAAAATACTCGAATCGAATCGAATTGAATTGGAAATACTTGAAGCGAATCGCAAATACTCGAATCGAATAGAAAATACTCGAATCGAATCGAATCGGATCGAATTGAAAATACTCGAATCAAAATTAAAATACTCGAATAGAATCCAAAATACTCGAATCGAATCGAAAAAACTCGATTCGAATAGAAAATACTTGAATCGAATTGTATTGAAAATACTCGAATCGAATGAACAATACGTGAATTGAATCGACAATAATCGAATCGAATCGACAATACTAGTATCGAATCAAAAATAATCGAATCGAAAATACTCAAATCCAATTGAAAATACTCGAATTGAATCAAAAATACTCGAATCGAATCGAATTTAATTGAAAATACACGAATCGAATCGAACATACTAGAATCCAATAGAAAGTACCCAAATTCAATAGAATCGAATTGGAAATACTTGAATCGAATTGAAAATACAGGAAAAGAATCGAAAATAATCGAATCAAATCAAAAATCTTGATTCGAATCGAAAATACTCGAATGGAATAGAAAATCCTCAAATCGAATCAAAAATACTCTAATCCATTCCAAAATACTCGAATCAAATAAAAAATACTTGAATCGAATCGAATTGAATTGAAAATACTCGAATAAATCGAAAATACTGAAATCGAATTGAAAATACTCGAATTGAATAAAAAATACTTGAATCGTATCAATCGAAAATTCTTGAATAGAATCGAATCGAATTAAAATACTCGAATTGAATCGAAAATACTCGAATCAAATAGAAAATACCCAAATTCAAAAGAATCAAATTGAAAATACTCAAAACGAATCGAAAATACTCGAATGGAATAGAAAATCCTCAAATTGAATCGCAAATACTCGAATCCATTCCAAAATACTCGAATCGAATTGAAAATACTCGAATTGAATGGAAAATACTCGAATTGAATCGAATTGAATTGAAAATACTCGAATCGAATAGAAAATACTCGAATCGAATAGAAAATACCCGAAATCAATAGAATCGAATTGAAAATACTTGAATCGAATTGAAAATAATAGAAACGAATCGAAAAATGTTGATTCGAATAGAAAATACACAAATACAATCGAAAATACTCGAAGAGAATTGAAAATACTCGAATGGAATCGAAAATCCTCAAATCGAATGGAAAATACTCGAATCCATTCCAAAATACTCGAATCGAATTGAAAATAGTCGAATCGAATCGAAAATACTCGAATTGAATCAAAATGAATTGAAAATACGCGAGTCAATAGAAAATACTTGAATCAAATCAAAAATACTCGAATCGAATCGAAAATACACAAATTTAATCGAAAATACTCGAATCGAATTGAAAATACTCGAATCGAATAGAAAATACCGAAATTCATTAGAATCGAATGGAAAATACTTGAATCGAATTGAAAATACTCAAACCAATCAAAAATACTCAAATCGGATTGAAAAAAAATTGATTCAAATCGAAAATACTCAAATCCAACCGAAAAAATTCGAATTGAATAGAAAATACCGAATCCAATAGAATCGAATGGAAAATACATGAATCGAATCGAAAATACTCGAAACGAATCGAAAATAGTCAAATCGCATCGAAAAAAATTGATTCGAATCGAAAATACTCAAATCCAATCGAAAATACTCGAATCGAATCGAAAATACTCGAACCGAATCGAAAGTACTTGAAACGAATAGAAAATAGTAGAATCAAATAGAAAATCTTGATTCGAATCAAAATACTCAAATACAATCGAAAATACTCAAACGAATCAAAAATAATTTAATGGAATTGAAAATCCTCAAATCGAATCGAAATAGTCAAATCCATTGCAAAATACTCGAATCGAATAGAAAATACTCAAATTGAAAATACTTGAAATGAATAGAAAATACTAGAATCGAATCAAAATCTTGATTCGAATCAAAATACTCAAATACAATCGAAAATACTCAAACGAATCGAAAATACCTTAATGGAATTGAAAATCCTCAAATCGAATCGAAATAGTCGAATCCATTCCAAAATACTCGAATTCAATAGAAAATACTCGAATCAAATCGAAAATACTCGAATCAAATTGAAAATACTCGAATGGAATCAAATATTCTAATCTAATCGAAAATACTCGAATGGAATCGAAAATCCTCAAATCGAAACAATAATACTCGAATATATTCCAAAATACTTGAAACGAATTGAAAAAACTCGATTCGAATAGAAAATACTCGAATCGAATAGAAAATACCCGAATTGAAAAGAATCGAATTGAAAATACTCGAATCGAATCGAAAATCCTCGAATCGAATCGAAAATTCCGAATAGAATAGAATCGAATTGAAAATACTCTAATTGAATCCACAATACTCGAATCCAATAGAAAATACCTGAATTCTATAGAATCTAATTGAAAATACTTGAATCGAATTGAAAAGACTTGAAAAAAATCGAAAATACTCGAATCAAATCAAAAAAACTTGATTTGAATCAAAAAATACTCGAATGGAATAGAAAATCCTCAAATAGAATCGAAAATACTCGAATCCATTCCAAAATACTCGAATCACATCGAAAATACTCAAATGGAATAGAAAATCCTCAAATCGAATAGAAAATTCTCGAATATATTCCAAAATACTCGAATAGAATTGAAAATACTCGAATAGAATCGAAAATACTCGAATCGAATCGAATTGTTTGAAAATACTTGAATCGAATTGAAAATACTCGAATCCAATCGAAAATGGTCGAATCAAATAAAAAATTCTCGAATAGAATCAAATATAATTGAAAATACTCAAATTGAATCGAAAATACTCGAATCGAATAGAAACTACCCAAATGGAATCGAAAATCCTCAAATCGAAACGAAAATACTCGAATATATTCCAAAATACTCGAAACGAATCAAAAAACTCGATTCGAATAGAAAATAGTCGAATCGAATAGAATCGAAAATACTCGAATTGAATAGAAAATACCCGAATTCAAAAGAATCGAATCGAAAATACTTGAATCGAATTGAAAATACTCGAATCAAATAAATAAACTAGATTCCATCGAAAATAATCGAATGGAATAGAAAATCCTCAAATAGAATCGAAAATACTCGAATGCATTCCAAAATACTCGAGTCGAATCGAAAATAATCGAATGGATTCGAAAATTCTCAAATCGAATCGAAAATACTGGAATATATTCCAAAATACTCTAATTGAATCGAAAATACTCGAATTGAATCGAAAATACTCGAATCGAATCAAATTGTTTGAAAATACTCGAATCCAATAGAAAATACTCGAATCCAATCGAAAATAGTCGAATGGAATCGAAAATCCTCAAATCAAATAGAAAATACTCGAATCCATTCCAAAATACTTGAATCGAATCGAAAATACACAAATCCAATAGAAAATACTCGAAATGAATCGAAAATACTCGAATGGAATCGAAAATTCTCATATCGAATCAAAAATACTCTAATCCATTCCAAAATACTCGAATCGAAATGAAAATACTCGAATCGAATTGAAAATACTCGAATCGAATTGAATTGATTCGGAAATACTCAAATCGAATCGAAAATACTTGAATTGAATCGAAAATTCTCGAATAGAATTGAATCGAATTGAGAACACTTGAATTGAATCGAAAATACACGAATCGAAACGAAAAAACTCAAATTGAATCGAACTGAATCAAATTGAAAACACTCGAATCGAATCGAAAATACTCGAATCGAATAGAAAATACTCGAAACGAATCGAATCGAATCCAATTGAAAATACTCGAATAGAATCCAAAATACTCGAATCCAAAATACTAGAATCTAATCGAAAGGCTCGATTCGAATAGAAAATACTCGAATCGAATTGAATTGAAAATACTCATATCAAATGAACAATACGCAAATTGAATCGAGAATTTTCTAATCGAATTGACAATACTCGATTCGAACAGAAAATACTCGAATCGAATCAAATTGAATTGAAAATACTCGAATTGAATCGAAAATAGTCGAATGGAATCGAAAATCCTCAAATCGAAACGAAAATACTTGAATATATTCCAAAATACTCGAAACGAATAAAAAAACTCGATTCGAATAGAAAATACTCGAATTGAATAGAATCGAAAATACTCGAATTGAACAGAAAATCCCCAAATTCAAAAGAATCGAATTGAAAGTGCTCGAATTGAATCGAAAATACTCGAATCGAATCGAAAATTCTCGAAAAGAATCGAATCTAATTGAAAATACTCGAATTGAATCCACAATATTTGAATCGAATAGAAAATACACGAATTCAATAGAATAGAATTGAAAATACTTGAATCTAATGGGAAATAATCGAATCAAATAAAAAAAACTTGATTCGATCGAAAATACTCGAATGGAATAGAAAATCCTCAAAACGAATCGAAAATACTCGAATCCATTCCAAAATACTCGAATCGAATCAAAAATACTTGAATGTATTCAAAAATCCTCAAATCAAATAGAAAATACTTAATATATTCCAAAATACTCGAATCCAATCGAAAATACTCGAATTGAATAGAATATACTCAAATCGAATCGAATTGTTTGAAAATACTCAATCAAATCGAAACACGTAATCCAATCGAAAATAGTCGAATTGAATCAAAAATACACGAATCTAATGAAAACTCAAATTGAATCGAACTGAATCGAATTGAAAACACTCGAATCGAATCGAAAATACTCGAATCGAATAGAAAATACTCGAAATGAATCGAATCGAATTGAATTGAAAATACTCGAATAGAATCCAAAATACTCGAATTGAATCCAAAATACTAGAATCTAATCGAAAGGCTCGATTCGAATAGAAAATACTCGAATCGAATTGAATTGAAAATACTCGTATCGAATGAACAATACGCGAATTGAATCAAGAATTTTCTAAACGAATCGACAATACTCGAATCGAATAAAAAATACTCGAATCGAATCGAAAATACTCAAATCCAATCGAAAATACTCGAATCGAATCGATAATACTCGAATCGAAACGGATTGGATTGAAAATACACGAATCGAATCGAAAATACTCGAATCGAAAAGAAAGTACCCGAATTGAATAGAATAGAATTGGAAATATTGAATCGAATCGAAAATACTCAATATGAATCGAAAATACTCGAATCAAATAAAAAAACTTGATTCGAATCGAAAATATTCGAATGGAATAGAAAATCCTCAAATCGAATAAAATACTCAAATCCATTTCAAAATACTCGAATCGAATTGAAAATACTCAAATCGAATTGAAAACTTAATTCAAATGAAAATACTCAAATCAAACGAAAATACTCGATTCGAATAGAATATACCCAAATCAAAAGAATCGAATTGAAAATACTCCAAACGAATCAAAATACTCGAATAGAATCGAAAACTTGATTCGATCAATAATAATCAAATCTAATCGCAAACTCAAAACGAATCGAAAATACTAGATTGGAATCGAAAATCCTCAAATCGAAATGAAAATACTTGAATATTCCAAAATACTCGAATCGAATCGAAAACACGTATCGAATCGAAAATACTCAAATCAAATCGAGAATACTCGAATCGAATAGAGAATACCCGAATTCAAAAGAATCGAATTGAAAATACTTGAATCGAATCTAAAATACTCGAAACGAATCGAAAATACTGGAATCGAATCGAGAATACTCGAATCGAATCGAAAAATCTCAAATAGAATCGAATCTAATTGAAAATACTTGAATTGAATCCACATACTCGAATCGAATAGAAAATACACGAATTCAATAGAATCGAATTGAAAATACTTGAATCGAATCGAAAATACTCAAATTAAATAAAAAAACCTGATTCGAATCGAAAATACTCGAATGGAATAGAAAATCCTCAAATCGAATCGAAAATACTCGAATCCATTCCAAAATACTCGAATCGAATAAAAAATACTCAAATGGAATCGAAAATTCTCGAATAGAATCGAATCGAAAATACTCAAATTGAATCCACAATAACTGAATCGAATAGAAAATCCCGGAATTCAATAGAATCGAATTGAAAATACTTGAATCGAATCGAAAATACTCGAAACGAATCGAAAATATTCGAATCGAATTGAAAAAACTTGATTCGAATAGAAAATACTCAAATCCAATCGAAAATACTCGAATCAAATTGGAAATACTCAAATGGATTCGAACATCCTCAAATCGATCGAAAATACTCGAATCCATTCCAAAATACTCGAATCGAATCGAAAATACTCAAATCGAATCGAAAATACTCAAATCCCATAGAAAATACTTGAAACGAATCAAAAATATTCAAATCGAATGGAAAATAGTCGAATGGAATTGAAAATCCTTAAATCGAATCAAAAATACTCGAATATATTCCATAATACTCGAATCGAATCGAAAATACATGAATTCAATCGAAAATACTTGAATCGAATTGAATTCTTTGAAAATACTCAAATCAAATCGAAAATACTTGAATCGAATTGAAAATCCTCGAATAGAATAGAATCGAACTGAAAATACTCAAATTGAATCGAAAATACTCAAATCAAATCGAGAATACTCGAATCGAATCGAAAAAAATTGATTCGAATTGAAAATGCTTGAATCGAATCGAAATATTCGAATCGAACCGAAAATCCTCGAAAGGAATAGAAAATTCTCAAATCGAATCGAAGATGCTCGAATCCATTCCAAAATTCTCGAATCGAATCAAAAATACACAAATCCAGTAGAAAATACTCGAATCGAATCGAAAATACTCGAATTGAATTGAAAATCCGCAAATCTAATCGAAAATACTTTAATCCCTTTCAAAATACTCGAATCGAATCGAAAATACTCGAATCGAATAAAAAATACACGGATGGAATCGAAAATCCTCAAATCAAATTGAAAATACTCGAATATATTCCAAAATACTCGAATCGTATCGAAAATACTCGAATCGAATCGATTTGTTTGAAAATACTCGAATCGAATCGAAAATACTCGAATCAAATTGAAAATACTCGAATCGAATTCAAAAATCTCGAATAGAATCGTATCGAACTGAAAATACTCCAATTGAAGTGACAATACTCGAATCTAATAGAAAATACCCGAATTCAATAGAATCGAATTGAAAATACTTGAATTGAATTGAAAATACTCGAAACGAATCGAAAATACTTGAATCGAATCGTAAAAACATGACTCGAATCGAAAATACACAAATCCAATTGAAAATACTGGAAATGAATGGAAAATACTCTAATGAAATTGAAAATCCTCAAATCGAATCGAAAATACTCGAATCCAATCCAAAATACTCGAATCGAATTGAAAGTTCACAAATCCAATAGAAAATACTCGAAACGAATAGAAAATACTCGAATGGAATAGAAAATCCTCAAATCGAATCGAAAATACTCGAATCAAATCGAAAATATTCGAATGGAATCGAAAATCCTCAAATCGAATTGAAAATACTCGAATATATTCCAAAATACTCGAATCCAATCGAAAGTATTCGAATCGAATAAAAAATACCCGAATTCAATAGAATCGAATTGAAAATACTTGAATCGAATCGAAAATAATCGAAACGAATCGCAAATACTCGAATCGAATCGAAAAAACTTGATTCGAATTGAAAATACTCAAATCCAATTGAAAATACTAGAGTTGAATCGAAAATACTCGAATGAAATTGAAAATCCTCAAATCGAATCGAAAATACTTGAGTCCATTCAAAATACTCTAATTGAATCGAAAATACCAAAATCCAACAGAAAACGCTCGAAACGAATCGAAAATACTCGATGGAATCGAAAATCCTCAAATCGAATCGAAAATACTCGAATCCATTCCAAAAACTCGAATCGAATAGAAAATACTCGAATCGAATCAAAAAAACTCAAATCGAATTGAATTGAATTGGAAATACTTGAATCGAATCGAAAATACTCTTATCGAATTGAATCGAATTGAGAACACTCGAATCGAAAATACACGAATCGAATTGAAAAAACTTGAATCGAATCGAATTGAAAACACTCTAATCGAATCGAAAATACTAGAAAATACTAGAATACTAGAATACTCACATCGAATCGAATCGAATTGAAAATACTCGAATTGAATTGAAAATACTCGAATAGAATCCAAAATACTCGATTCGAATCCAAAATACTCGAATCGAATCGAAAAAACTCGAGTCGAATAGAAAATACTCAAATCGAATTGAATTGAAAATACTGAATCGAATGAACAATACGCGAATTGAATCGAGAATAATTGAATCGAATCGACAATACTCGAATCGAATAAAAAATACTAGAAATCGAATAGAAAATACTCAAATCCAATCGAAAATACTCGAATCGAATCGAAAATACTCGAATCGAATCAAATTGGATTGAAAATACATGAATCGAATCGAAATACTCTAATCAAATAGAAAGTACCAGAATTCAATTGAAACGAATTGGAAATACTTGAATCGAATCGAAAATACTTGAAACGAATAGAAAATACTCGAATCAAATAAAAAAACTTGATTCGAATCGAAAATACTCGAATTGAATAGAAAATCCTCAAATCGAATCGAAAATACTCGAATCCATTCCAAAATACTCAATCGAATCGAAAATACTTGAATCGAATCGAAAATACTCGATTCAAATAGAAAATACTCGAATCGAATCGAAAATCCTCAAATTTGATCGAAAATACTCGAATCGCATCGAAAATACTCAAATCGAATCGAAAAATACTCGAATCGAATAGAATTGAATTGAAAATACTCAAATCGGATCAAAAATACTTGAATCGAATCGAATTGAATCGAAAATACCGAATCGAATCCAAAATACTCTAAAGGAATCGAAAATCCTCAAATCGAATCGAAAACACTCGAATCCATTCCAAAATACTCGAATCGAATCAAAAATACTCGAATCGAATCGAATTGAATTGACAATACTCAAATCCAATCGAAAATACACGAATCGAATCAAAAATACTCGAGTGGAATCGAAAATCCTCAAATCGAATCGAAAATACTCGAATCCATTCCAAAATACTCGAATCGAATTGAAAATAATCGAATCGAATAGAATATAGTTGAATCGAATCGAATCGAATTCAAAATACTCGAATCGAATCGAAAATCCTCAAATCGAATCAAAAATACTCGAATCCATTCCAAAATACTCGAATCGAATAAAAAATACCTTGAATCGAAAATACTCGAATCAAATCGAAATACTCAAATCGAATTGAATTGAGTTGAAATCCTCAAATCGAATCGAAAATACTCGAATATATTCCAAAATATTCAAATCGAATCAAAAATACTGAATTGAATGGGAAATGCTCAATCGAATTGAATTTTGAAAATACTCAAATCAAATCAAAATACTCGAATCGAATCGAAAATAATCGAATCGAATCGAAAATACTCGAGAATAGTAGAATCGAATTGAAAATACTCGAATCTAATCAAAAATACTCGAATTGAATCGAAAATACTCAAATTGAATTGGAAATCCTCAAATCTAATCGAAAATACTCGAATATATTCCAAAATACTCGAATTGAATCGAAAATACTCGAATTGAATCGAAAATACTGAATCGAATTGAATTCTTGAAAATACTCAAATCAAATCGAAAGTACTCAAATCGAATCAAAAATAATCGAATCGAATCGAAATTCTCGAATAGAATCGAATCAAATTGAAAATACTCAAATCGAATCGAAAATACTCGAATCGAATTGAAAATACTCGAATCGAATCGAAGAAAAAAGTACATAGATAGTTCTTGTGTTGAACATCAGTGTGAAGGACACTAATGATTAAAAATGATAAATACAACAGCTAACATTTCTGGAGTGCTTCCTATGGGCCAGGTCCTCTGCTATGTGGCTTGTGTGCTTTATCTCACTAAATAGAAGGAGATTCTATTATCATTCCCAGAATCAGCAGAGGAAAATAAGGCACAGAAATTGTATATCACTTGCCCCAACCCACATGGCTCATAAATGTATATGTGTGTGTGTGTGTGTGTATAATATTTATTTATTTAATAAGTGAATAGTGTAAGGGAGACAGACACATGGGAAATAAAAGAAAATTAACAGTCCTTGCTATTATAACTACAAAGATATAAAGGTAAAATAGACACAAGATCAGTGAAATCTAAAATTTTTGTATGTCTTTAATTTAAATCCAATATATCTATGGCAACTCTAAAAGAATACAGTTTTCAGAATCAGATAAATTTATACTGAAATATGTAAAGAAGAATAAGTGCCATTAAAAAGAACAAGAAAATATTTGAAAATAATTACTAATGTAGCTTACCATATATGAGCAAAAACTACAAATAAGTCAACTTGATGTTGAGATAAGGATAGTGACCACAGTACAAAGGATAGTAACAAAACTACAGAAAGAATTCCCAGATAAAATCTTAGATATATGGATGATATAGATATAGATCTATCTATCTACATATATATGCTATGTGTGTGTGTAGAAATACTGTGTTTCAGTGCAATAGGTAAAATAAATGCTACTGGTAAATGTTAAATAGTACTGGCCCAATTGGCCATCCATCAGGAGAAAACCAAAGTTTGAATGCAAGTCTTATATATATATATAAAAACCCTTCAAATTAAGGCATTAAATTTGCAAACATAACTATATATTTTAAGAACATATTATAAGAATTTCTAAAATGTTCATGGAAAAGGCAAAGAAACTTCTTAGTAAGACAGAAACACTACAAAATAAATACGAGAAATGTATTTTTAATTAAATTGACAAATTTCTTAATGGGAAAAAGTATCATAAACCCAGTCAGTTAATAAATAATTTGGAGGGGGAAAAAAGCTTAGGGCTAAAAAAAATGAGGTTGATACATACATAGATATCTCACAATGTAACTAGAAAAGAATAAATATCCTACCAGAAAATAGACAATGTCTATAAAGAGGTGATTCACATAATTGAAACTCCAAAAACTGTTAGAGTCTAAGGTCAAGAAATAAAAGCATAAAAAGTTACATAAAATAAGTAAAGTTAAGAGGATTACAGAGTTAAAGCAGATATGACTCTCATGAATAAATGAGATAAAGCTTATTGTTATTTATTCCTAGTATTATAAAATTTACAAACAGCATCATGGTAACAAATTTAGCATTAAAATTGCAAATGTCTTGGGGTGCCTGAGTGGCCCATGGGTTAAGAACCCAACTCTTGATTTCCACTCAGGTCATGGTTTCAAGGTCCTGGGATCCGCCCCACATCAGATTCCATTCTAGGCATGGAGACTGCTTAAAATCCTCTTTTCTTTCTCGCTCTGCCACTCTCCCACTTCCCACCCCTGCTACAAACACAACAACAACAACAACAACAACAACAAAAATTAAATTCCTATGAAAGGATTCCAGAATTCTTCCATGAACTAAAGACAAGTACCTGACCTTGAACACCATGTTCCACTTAAACACGAAAGAACCACTTCTTCATCGCCATACGTTAATTTATAAAATGTGATTACAGATGCACATTTTGAGGAAAAACATTCAAAATATGTTATTTATCTATTTTAAACCTGAATATGTATGATCATTTTGAAAAATAAAATATTCATGAATACAGATTATTTATGTTTCCTAAAATAATAGAATATAGCCACACAAGAAAATAAAGAATAGAAACACCTGGAAACCTTTCTCCTGTTTCTTTGAATTATATACTGACAAAATAGTTTATTTTTGGAAGTTCGTTAGGGAAATGACTCATGTATACCAGGGATTATGAGTATATGTGTAAGTGTGTGTGGTGGTGGTGCTTTGAAAAATGAACAGTATATCAAACTATATTTGCACTCTATCCCAAAAGATGTTGTTATTTACTTAATGAGTTTGTATGAACTGACCTGTTATCAATCTTATTAAGAAGAAAAAAGCTATTGAAAATAATTGATTTCATTATGTAGCATGTCACATAAAAGCAATGATTATTGTTGGAATAAAAAAATTCAGAAGGAAACTGTAAAGAAAATCTGAAACTTTTTTTAAAAATAATTTTTTGGACATCTAGGCTAGAACTTTTAGAATTTGTATGATCAACCACAAAGGAATAAAAATTTTGACCCATAGAAATGCAAAACTTTTGAATGTCAAATAGTGTAAAATGATAAACTGAGAAAATAGTCAAGGAGTACAACAGATATTGGATTAAGCTTTTAAAGGTGATGTTATGGTTGAGTGGAAGGCACTTGGCTGTTTCCTACTCTCTTTCTTTCTTTTTCTTTCTTTCTTTCTTTCTTTCTTTCTTTCTTTCTTTCTTTCTTTCTTTCTTTCTTCTTTCTTTCTTTTTCTCTAGTCTTCTTTGTGTACTTTCTGTTGCTGCAATACTATCTGACTGGGAAAGCATCTTATTGAAAGTGCAGACAGCCAGGTTTGAGTGCAGTGCTGCTCATTTGATGAAGCACCAATGTTGAGAAAGCTAGTCGATGTCACAATGATACAGCTGTCTTCTCCAAGGGCACTGCTGAGGACAGAGAAAAATTAATGGCAAACATTTGCAGAAAACATACTGGACTTACTGTATATCAGTCACTGTGTTCAACACTTTGCCAGGAACTCCTAACAGCTGCCATGGGAGGCAGATTCTATCATCAATTCATCATCGATGTATAGATGAAGAAATTGGGGCTTATCCAAGATCATACTGATAACAAGCAATAGATCCAGGATTATTGGTCCAATTGATATGGGCTGAGCCTGTGCACTGTGGTGCTTGCAGAGCTGCTGTACATGCCAAATGTCTCCACCACTGAATGCGTATATATCTTGATAATTGATGAAATCACCAGTGTGTCTGCTGACACTTCCCTTCAGCTATCTCTCCTCTGAGCCATCCTCTTCCCCAGCTGTATGAGTTTCAATGCATTAAAACTTTTAACACTTTCCTTATCCAGTAGTTTTCATCATATGTCATTAATGACCCATCTCCTTTGGTATGAGTTTAATTTTTAGCCTTTGTCCTTAAAATCCAGACATAATAAAGGAGGCTAAGCTAATAACAAACATGACAGATAGCCACCATCCTATGCTCTTTGCAAAATTTTCTTCCTTCATTTTCTTCTTCAGAGGACATCCCTAAGTTCTCTGTGAAAAGAAACTCTCTGTGACAGTCTTCCTCTCATATGTCTGAATCCTGAAGTGAACTCAAGATATATTTCAGCTGGTTGTATAAAATTTCTAATGCAAACCCCTAAAATATCTTGTATTATACTGCTTAAAATAGCATTTGCATGCGTTATAATTTAATATGGGACTAGTTTAATTAGCATTAATTTAGTTTAATATCGTATTTATACCAGTTTATGTATAAATTGTTACTTTTGGGGGATTTTGCCTGATTTTCTTCATCTTTTTTTGTTCATAGCTAAATAGTCTAATTTTCACTGTCATGCCCAATAGTTCAGAAGAATTTAAAGAGAATTTAAGAAATGTTTGTTATTTTTAAAAGTTTATTGTTATTTTTCCTGTTTTAAATTTTTCAAAATATTAATTAATTAATTAATTAATTTATTTATTTATTTATTTATTTATTTGACAGAGTGTGAGAGAGAGCACAAGCAGAAGGAGCAGTAGGCAGAGGGAGGGGGAGAAACAATCTCCCTCTGAACAGAGAGTATGATGTGGGCAATGGTCCCAGGACCCTGGGATCATGACCTCAGTGGAAAGCAGACAATTAAATGATTGAACCACCCAGGTGTCTCTTTTTTTTTTCTAATATTTAGCTACATAATTTAGTTTTTCAGATACAATTGTGAAGGATATACTGAATAATATTCTGTGGAATGCTTAAGTAAAATAAAGTCCTGGAAATACAAATACTTTAAGAAGATTTGGTAAACTCGCTTTGGTAAACTTTTAACAGAATTCTGCCTCTGTTCCTTTGGAAACCATTTTTATTTCTCAATGTTAATTTGAATTTCATTATTTCTGCAAATTATCTTTTGATTTTTTTGGTGCTTTTCTTTGTATAACTCTTAGCAGATATGGAACATGAATGGAAAATGGTTGAAATGGAGAAAACGATTTTTCTTTAACACTGGAAGAAAGATTATACAAAGAGTATAAACTTTTTTGTTTTTCTAGAATAAATAAGACTGACATGTGGAATCCCACCTGAGATGTTTTGAACACTGGCTTGCTCATATTTGGAGAATGCTTTGCTGATGAATCCTTTTTCTGGGAATTCATGAATGGGAATAGACTATATTCCTCTGAGAAAAGATAGGTTATTTTCTCCAAAGAGGATAGACTTTCCAACTGACAATCATTTGTGGAACATGAAAATTTAGAACCTAAAATCTTCATTTGGGAAAGGAAACACACATAAAAAAAATCTCCTTCCTCTTTCTTTTGTGGAGAGTTAGTTTGGTCCACATGCTGTGTGGTGGCCAAGAAAACCCAAGACACTTCCATGATTGTGGTCTGATGCTCTCCTTTGTCAGGTGGAGAGATACAAAAAGCCAGGCCGGGAGGCAGCTTGGAAAGAGATCTGTGATAGATTTTAACTATGTAGTACTTGCAAGTATGTTCCATTGTAATTCCTTTCTGCTCGTGGCAAGTCTTTAATGTTGGCTGCCTAAATGAACTAAATTTGCTCCATTGTTTTGAAAGAAATTAGGGATACTTCTTGTGCCTGAATTTGGGGTGTGAGATATAAGAATATAGAAGAGTCCAGTAAGTTCTCTACTGCACTGTGATGATGCTTTGGGCACAGCCACACATAAATCTCACAAAGACCAGAGACAAAGGCAACTGGGGGAGTAAGAGTCGGAAATATGAACTAAAGGGCTCATGGGAATTGTTTGTAGCATGAATATATCAGGATACTGGTAAATTCTCAGAACTAGCTGGCAGGTAAAACTAAGGGGGCCGAATTTTCCAGGTGAAAAGAGTGTGAGTATAGCAGAACCATGACTTCATGATTTGGAGCATGTACATCTAAATTTCAATTTAGTAAAGAGGCCCAAATGAAAATTATATGCAATCATGTTCTACAGTAATTTCCTCTAGTTTCACTGTTCTGAAAGGAAGTTAATGTCATAAAGTGGTTGAATTGAGGCTGCATGGAGATGCTAAAGAATGGGATTGTAATAATGTACCATCCAATCATTTATAAGATAGTGTTCCCCTAGGTGTAATAAATTGGGTAACAAAGTTACTCAGGAAAATAATATCAGCTAATGATTGAGGAGGGGGTAATGTCTATGGTAAAATTTAGTGTCTGGCAAGCAGAAATGTGGAGATTACATAGCATGAATTTTGAAGGGAACAGGTTCGCTATCTTTATTGACTTTATCAATAATCTATAAAGGGCCCAAGTAATTAAACTGGAAATATAAAGGTCACTAAAAGGTAAAGAATGAGAAAAAAATAAAAAAGACTCTATCTAAATTGAAAGAAGCTAAACACCTATTTTCATGGCTGACCAGAGACCCCAGATTTTAGGAAATAACCTGAATATGCCTTAATGAATGCAGGCTGTTCTTGTTTTTCAGCACTATCTCTTTAAAGAAATTTCTTCTCCAATTCCATGTGATTTGTTTGAGAAAATCAATCAGGCCATCGCACCATTCTAACTCAAATTCTCACAAAGTAACAGAAGGGGACATGCTTGCCATGTTTTCTACACCCTTCAAGCTCACTGATGGGATTTTTCCACCTGAATTCTGGAGTTAAAATAAACATGGAACTTTGAATGGCCATTTTTAACTGACCCAGTGAAAGTGTTTCAAAAAGCCTTTGATGAGCTCTTGCATTTTCTGGAGTTATTACTCATAGATCTGTAATATACACAGATACATACATATTCTTTCCAAAAGTTATTAACCTCAAGTTATTTTATCCTGTGGAAAGCTATTGTATCTTTCTAATAATGACATTGTTTTCTTTTATTAGGATTTCCCACAGACTAGTTCTATTGTTCAAAACAAATAATCTTATTTAATAGAGGACATGATACAAATGCTGCCAGAAACCCAGAAGGGCAAACCTAGAGTGTTAAATCTTTCTATGGATTTCTTTGTGAATAGTGAATACTATTTCTTGTGAATACTATGGACAATATATTTCTATGTAGATACTCACAAAATCATAATTTAAGATCAAATATGAGAAGATAGTTGATTGCTTACAAATGATTACATATATGTGTGTTAGGTATTTTATATCATTATATTTATAGAATAATCATCTCATTTTCCTTTAAAAATATAGCTGTGTGGCAAAGTAGGAATGGGAAAGGAATTTATAATTGGAGATATTTGCTGGAATCTGAATACTCAGAAAAAGTGCAAAAACTTACAGAAGTCTTGTTCCATTGCCATCTTGTTTATCCTGGATGATTGTTTGCACAATAGCATATCTCATCTAAATACATTCAAATGAATAAGATTTATAGTTCTCTTTTACAAAATATATTTGACCATGATTTATATTGAGACACTAATTTATACAGTAAAACATTAACTTACAACTGTGCAGGACTATAAGCAAGGGAATCATGTTATAAAAAATATTTCAAAAAAATATTTCATCGTTATATTCTCCAATACCTGGTCAAAATATATTATTTTTCCAAATTCAAAGAGGACAAATCTTTTCTTTTATCACACTTTCTGAATCTTTCCATGTTTATTTCCTCTAAAATTTCTTAAAGAGCTGATGTCATTATGGAAAAGTAGGATTTTCTTTTTTTTTTAACACCTTTATTCATTTTGCCTATCCACGACTACCCACCTTTATCAATCACTGATCTCTTCTCTGTGTCTACAAGGATTTTATTGTTGTGATGATTGCACAGATAAGTCAGGTCATAGGTATTTGTCTTTCTCTGTATGACTTTGGTCACTTATTATAATGTCATAAAAACCAATCCATATTATTGCAAATTCTGAAGGCAGAATTTCCTTTTTTGTGGATAAGTAATATTCTCTTTTCCTTTTTTTGTGTATAAGCAATATTCCTGTGTGTCTCTGAGGGTGTATAATCACATTTTCTTTATCCATTCATTCATAGATGAACACTTAGGCTACTTCCATGTCTTAGTTTTTGTAAATAATGCTACAATGACCATAAAGGTACATATATCTCTTCAAGATAGTGTTTTCATTTCCTTTTGGGTAAATACCCAGAATACCCAGAAGTAAATTTGTGGGCTCAGATGGAACTTCTTTTTTCTAATACTGTTTTCCATAGTAGCTGCACCAATTTTCCCAGACAGGGCATAGGGTTTCCTTTTTCTCCACACAGGTTCGGCAATTACTTGTTATCTCTTGTATTTTTGATAACAGAAAGCATTCTAACAGGTGTCAGGTGTTATCTTCTTTGTGGTTTTAATTCCGTGATTTCCTTGATGATTTTGTAATGTTGGAGCACCTTTTCATGTACTTTATTGGCCATTTGTATGTCTTCTTTGGAGAAAATGTCTATTCAGATACTTTGCCCATTTTTAAATCCAATTGCTTGTTTTTGTTTATTTTGGATGTGGTTTGACTTTTGTTTTGCTACTGAGTTGTATCAGTTCTTACATATTTTATATATCAACTCCTTTATCAAATATATGATTTGGCAAATTTTCAGTAGGTTGTCCTTTACATTTTTTTGATCGTTTCCCTTTTGTGAGGAAAGCTTGATATAGTACCACCTGTTCATGTTTGCTTTTGTCACCTTTTGTTTGTGGTGTGAAATTGAAAAATCATTGAAAGCAAGGCCAATGTCAAGATTTCCTATGTTTTCTTCTTCTAGAGGTTTATAGATTGAGGTCTTACTATCCAGATCACTTTAATCCATTTTAAGATGATTTACATATATAGGAATTAAGATAGTTGTTCAATTTCTTTTTATTGCATGTAGCTGTCCAGCATTCTCAATACTATTTATTGAAGTAACTGTCCTTCCCATTGTATATTCTTGGCAGCCTCTGTGGTTTACTTAATTGACCATACAGTGTAGCAAATGTACTACTTTTCACACACAGAAGAGTAGACCTTTTTAAAGCTTCTCTTTCCAAGTATTCATCTGGAAATAGTATGAATTTGATGACACATTTTTGTCATTTAGATACTGAGAAATTAGACCTCCACAATGAGTTATCAGAAGAATCCAAATATTATTTTTACATTTTATCACCAGGAATAACATTTCAACCAGTATGCTTCCTCTCCTAAGCTCATATATGTGTATTACAAAAAACTCAGAGCTATTTTACAGACATAGTACTTAGGAAAAACATGGAAAGTTAAATAATACCAAGTTTCCCATTTGCTATTGTAATAAATCACTGCAAACCCAATAACACACAAAATGTATTTATTTTACAGTTCTGGATATCAGAAGTCCAACATGGATCTTATGAGCCCTAAAATGAGAATGCGTCTGTAGAATTGTGTTTCTTCTGTTTAATCTGGAGAAGAATCCATTTCCTTGCTCTTTTTCCACTTCTCTAGAGGTCACCTGCATTCCATGTGTTGAGGCCCTTTTACTCATCTTCCAGAGTGCATCACCCTACCTCCACCCCTCACTCACCTCAACTCCTCTTTTGATTGGATATTCTTGCCCCATCTTTTATAAGGACCTTTATGATTTATAATGGAAGCCACTGAGATAATGCATGATTTATCTCCTCCTCTCAAGATCCTTAAAATAATCAAGCATCAATGAGTCCATTTTACTAAGTAATTTAATACAAACCACAGGTCATGGAGTTTAGAACCAATTTTGGAGAGCCTTTATTCCAGTCTGTTATACTATCCTCAACCTTAAAAACAATATTATATAAAAGGGCTATGTGAAATTATCAAAGAAAACTGAATTTAAGAATTTCATCACAGTGTAAAACTGCTGTCAACATAATTCCATTTTAATCTATTCATACTTTAAAGCTATATAGCATATCCATTGTATAATAAAAATGTCATTAACTACAAAAGAAGTTTGTTGAAAGGTCACCAGTATGGCTATGGTATGTATTTGAAAAATAGAAACAACCAGGACAGAGATAGCTTAATTGCTTATTCATGAATTTCAGACAGTGGGAGTGGGGCATAAAAATAGTAAAATAAAACCAAGTGTGAGTAGCTGGAAATACTGATGAAAGAATGAATAAAAGGAGGGAAATGAGTAGGTGTATATTATAATAAAGAAATAATGCCAAAAGACAGGTTAAAAATAATGAATGATAGAAGTATGAATGCAAAAAATATAAAATCTGGAATAAATATATTTTTAAGAGTTGAAAATAATTGTTTTTGCTTTCCAATTTTTAAAAATATATTTATTTATTTTCTTTCACAGATTGAGAAAGAGCACAAGCAGGGAAGCAGCAGGGACAGGGAGACACAGGCTTTCTGCTGAGCAGGGAACCCAAAGTGGGGCTTGATCCCAGGACTCTGGGACCATGACCAGAGTTCGAAGGCAGATGCTCAACCAACTGAACTCACCCAGGTGTCTCTGCTTTCAAATTTCAAGACATGGATATTAAGGTATAATTCAGATAAATCCAACTGATAAGTAATAATTAGACTGGAAGAAAAGTATTTGTGAGTTACCTGGGTCAAGAGAAAAGAAGACAGATATGCAAAAGATACCAAGGAATTACTTATAGCAATAAGAAATAACTAAAAGGTAGGCAAAAGATCAGAAGAGATTCTGACCAAAACAATTGCAAATATCAAATAAGCATATGAAATGATGCTCCAACATATGATTTGCATTAGGGAAAATGCCAATTAAAACAAGAATGAAATACCAATGCATACCTGTTAGAATAATTAAAACCCAAAAAAACCTGAGCATTATCAATTGTGAGTAAGCATATGGAACAGCATGAACTATTATTATTTACTGTCCGGTGAGAATACAATATTGTACAGATAATTTGACTGCTTCTTGCAAATATAAACATAGTCCCACCATATGATCCAGCTTATTGCTCTCCTATGATTTCATTCAGTTGATTTGAAAACTTATGTACACATAAAAACCTGAACAAGAATATTTATAGCATCTTTATTCATGGTTGTCCCAAACTAAAGAGCAATCAAGATGTCCTTTAATAGGTACCAAACCAGGTAAATATATATGCTACAAAACTTTGAATGGGATAAAAAGAATAATGAACGCAAAAAGAAAGAAAGAATATTTTAAAACCTGGAGTGCATTTTTTAAAAATTGGTAGAAATAATCTGGATTTATGCCTTCAATATTTTAAGAAGAGATACTACCATATTGGACAAATGGAGTAAAATCAGTATGAAAAAGACTACCTTTTAATTACATTTGTATGAAATTATGGTAAAATCAAAATAATATAAAGATAATAAGCAGAGCCAGTAGGTTGCCCATCAATGATTTAGAAAGGATACAGGGAGCTTGCATATAGTGTAGCAACTCATATTAGGCTTAATATTGATACAGAAACATATCTATAAACATAATAATTCTAGTTATGCCTATATGTGCTGGCTAGTAAATTTATACATTTCCTTGCTTTGTTAGCTGTGTAGAGTGTTGAAGAAACAACAGTCTTTGGATCAAGAAGCATACTCATTGCTTAAATTATGGTTTCTAACAGCATTCTCTTAATAACAAGGAACCAGAGGACTTTTTGGGAAATGGCTGTTTCTATGGCTCATTTAAGGAAAATATAAAATGAGATGGAACTTCCTATTCATAATACCAGAAACTGAGGAGCACTCAAAAGAAAAAACCACAATAAGAGTATGTCCAAGGACACAAGATACAACTGAAAGAGCTTCCAGTTTAAGGGTGACTATTTGAATCCAAGATCTGTAAAGAACATATTAAACTCAACACCCAAGAGACAAACAATCCAATCAAGTGAAATGAGACAAGAAAGACATGAAGAGAAATCTCACAGAGAGGAAGACACAGACATGGCCAACACGCACATGAGAAAATGCTCTGCATCACTTGCCATCAGGGAAATACAAATCAAAACCGCAATGAGATACCACCTCACACCAGTGAGAATGGGGAAAATTAACAAGGCAGGAAACCACAAATGTTGGAGAGGATGCAGAGAAAAGGGAACCCTCTTACACTGTTGGTGGGAATGTGAACTGGTGCAGCCACTATGGAAAACTGTGTGGAGGTTCCTTCAAAGAGTTAAAAATAGAACTGCCTCTACGACTCCAGCAATTGCACTGCTGGGGATTTACTCCCAAAGATACAGATGCAGTGAAACGCCATGAACACCTGCACTCCGAAGTTTCTAGGCAGCAATGTCTCACAATAGCCAAACTGTGGAAGGAGCCTCAGTGTCCATCAGAAGATGAATGGATAAAGAAGATGTGGGTTTATGTGATACAATGGAATATTCTCAGCCATTAGAAATGACAAATACCCACCATTTGCTTCAACTTGGATGGAACTGGAGGGTATTATGCTGGAGTGAATTAAGTCAATCGGAGAAGGACAAACATTATGTGGTCTCATTCATTTGGGGAATATAAAAAATAGTGAGAAAGGGAATAAAGGGGAAAGGAGAAAATGGGAAATATCAGGAAAGAGACAGAACACTAGAGACTCCTGACTCTGGGAAACGAACTAGGGGTGGTAGAAGGAGGTGGGGTGGGGGATGGGGTGACTGGAGTTGACGGGCACTGAGTGGGGCACTCTGATGGGATAAGCACTGGAGGTGTTATTCTATATGTTGGCAAATTGAACACCAATAAAAAATAAATTTATATAAAAAATTTTTTAAAAAGGGTGACTATTTGAGCAGAAACACTGTAACTAAATGATATTTAGTATTGTTATAACTAAAATTATAAAATATATAAGCATATATGAGTCTCACTGATATAACTAAATACTGAATAAAATAAATGAGAAATAAACAGACAATTTTTAAAAATGTATATATGTATTTGTACCACCTCATGAATGACATTCTAATGTGGATGTGGATGATAACTTCCAACATCTTAAGTGTGGTATGATTCCCATTCACAGAATACTGTAGGAATGGGGTGCGGTTAAGTTTACAGTAGAGAAATCTGGGCAAACATTATCTTAGCCAAGTAATTAAAGTTAACAATATGGTAGTGATACTATGTGTATAGCATAAATTAGTGTATTGAGAATGCCATTTTACCTCTGTGGTCTTCCATTCAAAAAACTCTTAACTCTAGTGTAACAAGGAGAAAAATATTAGATGAACTCCTAATTGGAGAGAAATTATACAAAATATCTCATCAGTACTTCCTCAAAATTGTCAAAGTCATGTGAAACAAGTAGGTATGAGAGACTGCCACTACTGGAGAAACATGGCTAAGAAACATGTGATGACTAAAATACAATATGGTAACCTAGAGGGGATCCTGGGCTGAAAGAAGACATTCCATACAAAAACTCAGGAAGCCCAAGTGAGACATATAGACTTTAGCTAATAACAATGTATCACTGCTATGGGTTCATTTGTTATAATGAATATATCAAAGCAATATAACACATTAACAATAGGGGGCACAAGTTTGGGATATGTAAGAACTGCCTTTAAATCCATCTTTTTTTTTTTTTTTTAATTTTATTTATGATAGCTCAGTAGAGAGAGAGAGAGGCAGAGGGCACAGGCAGAGGGGAGAAGCAGGCTCCATGCAACCGGGGAGCCTGATGTGGGATTTGATCCCCGGGTCTCCAGGATCGGCGCCCTGGGCCAAAGGCATGGGCACCAAAACCGCTGTGCCACCCAGGGATCCTGCCTTAACCATCTTTTAAGCAACTGTTCTATATACCTATAACTAGTTCTAAAATAAAAATTAATTAAAGTAAATCAATTTAGCCTGGAAAGCTCTTTTGACCTCTAGCCAATCCAATTTTCAATTAATTTGACTGAATATCTTGTGTAGGAAATGTGAATTATTTATTGATAAATTATTCTTTTCTATTGTGGTTAAAATGTATAGAATAGGAATTTAATCATTTTAACAATTTTAAGTGAATTGTTCTGTGACATTAAAATACATTTTTATGCACTGTTGTGCAATCCATTATCACCATTCATCTCCAGAACTTATCTTCCTCAAACTAAAATTCTGTTTCCCATTAAATAATAATGTCAAATTCTTCTAACTCTCCAGACAGCTACCAGTATAGTTTCTGGTGATATGAATGTGAGTATTCCCAGTAGAGTTCACCTGCATATAAGTGGAAATCATATAATATCTCTGGTCGATTTCACTTGGCATGATGTCTTCAAGTCTCAATACCATGTTGTAGCATGTGTCAGACTTGCTCCTTTGAAAGGTGAAATAATATTCCCTTTGTATGCCATATACCACATTTACTTATCCGCTCATCCTCTGATGAGCCGCTTTGGATCTCTTTTCTTCCTGTTATTGTGGAATACATCGATTCAGAAATCCCTCTTGAGTCCTTGTTTTCACCAATTCTTTTGGGGTAAATATCCATAGAGTGGAAATGCTGAATTATATTGTGATTATATTTATAGCTAACTTTTCAAGGAAACACTACTGAATGATAAAATTATTTTTCAAAGAGTTAATTCATTTTGAAAAACATAAAACACCTACAGCAAGAGGCTGGAAAGAGAAAGCACTTATTAATGGAGAAAAAATACTCCAGGAAAATATTATCCTAGAGCAAAGGAAAATTGTAACTAAATGTTAAAGCAAGAGTTTCTGAAGATGAAAAAAATGTTTACTAATGAAGGAAGGAAGACCTAAAGGCAATGTGAAAGAATCAGAGAAAGCATAACAAAAGTAGAAAATAAAATATGAGTCTGCAGGCTTGACTTCATAACTTGAAAGGAAACATCTAATATCAATTGTTACACCTTTAATTGTAAAAATAGAAATAAGTTATATTATATTTTAAATGGGGGAACTGAAGAAAGAAAAATTATTTGAACCACTTTATGTGTAAAAAAATCTAAGTAACTTATGAGTACAGTCTTCACATATCAAAATGGCATAGGACAACTCTAGTTCACAAATGTTGTCCAAAAAATAAATAAATAAAAAGAATAAAAAATAATAAAAAATAAAAAAAACAAAAAAATAAAAAAATAATTAAAAAAAAACAAATGTTGTCCAAAATAAATACATAAATAATATCTCTTTAACTCTCCTGAAGTGTCTCAATTTGGTTAATAAATCAAGTGTTCACCCAAGTCATAAAGAAAACATCAGGTTGGCCTTTACATTTCTCCAGAGCCATTTTCAGAGCAGCAGACTGTAAAGCTCTTAAAAAGGTTTCCAAAAGAACTGTTTCAAACTACTGATTGAAATTCAACATTTTCAACTCCTGGTGCCTGATGAATAAGTGAGGCCAAAATAAAGTCCTTCAAGAGGGCAATCGGGTTAACATAGCTTCCTCCTGAATGAATGTATAGCCTCCTGTAAATTCTCCTCAAATAGAAAGAATACTAAATAGTCTAATCCATAGCTCTTTATATTAAATTTTAATGGCAATAAAACATCCGACAAGACTACTGGAAAATTATGAATGTGAATATGTGGAATGTATGTATTCAGTCTAATATATGTATTCAATTTTCCTAGTTCTTATAACACACTTTCTTCTTTCAGTTTTACTCTGTATGATATTCGTCTTTTCCTCGTTTATATATTGCATAAAATACTGCTAAGAAATAGAAAATTGCCTCATTCCTCTTACTCCCTATCAGTACTCTGCATAAATAGTTGACATGGAATTAATAGCGATCACGCTACTCCCTCAGCCAAAATAAGATGAAAAAGAAAACAATGTATATTCTTCATCCACCTATCACACTTGATATTTGGAAAGTAAGTTCACAGAGTATATCAAGTGTATTAATGCCTGAGTATCTTATATGTCGCCTAGATAATGCAATTAGATTTTGCAGTGTTTTGGCACCAAATTTGAAATATAAATATGATGGGTATTTTAATCAGGAGATAAGAAATTCAGTTGACTTCTGATCCCAGACACACAAATAACTATGAGGATATTTTTTGTACTGATTTCATAAGGTTTTGACTCTTAGGTTGTGTTGTCAACACAAATAATACTATTCAATTTATGTGTATATGGAAAATAATGAACACCACAGCAATTTTAGCTTATTATTATTATTATTATTATTATTATATTAGCTAAATTCAATTGACTTTCTTCTGTGGCTTGAAGTTTTCAATACCGTATACCAGTGAACAAAATAAAGATTCTTCTCATTGTGG
>CM044695.1:58226606-58304106 GCA_024500485.1 Vulpes ferrilata
GAGGTTAGGGTTTGGGATTGAGGCCTGCAGGTTAGGGGTTAGGGTTACAGTGCAGGTTAGGGTGATGGTTGCAGGGTGAAATGCAGGTACGGAGTTAGGGGTTAGGGTTAGGGTTCAGAGATGTGCGGTTAGGGTGCTGGTTACAGGGTTAGGGGTAGAGTTAGGTTTAGGGTTATGGTTGAGGAACATGGTAGAGGTGGGCACGGTTAGTGTTGAGTGTTGAGTGTTAGGTTTAGGTTAGGAGGTACTGGTTGGAAGGTTTAGGGAGTTGGAAGTTTATGGTACATTTTAGGGTTAGAGTGCAGGTTAGTGTATGCGGGTTAGGGTCAGGGTTAGGCGTGAGTTAGGGTATGGGATTAGGGTACAGATAAGTGGTAGGGGTTAGAGTTAGCGGCTTAGGTTTAGGTGGAAAAGGTTTAGGGATAGGGTTAGGTTTACGGTTAATGTTAAAGAGTTAGGCTCGATGTTAGGTTTAGGGGGAGTTAGAGAGTGCAGGTCACAGTCAGGTTAGGGTGTGGGTTAGGGCTGGAGTGCAGGTTAGAGTTTGAAGTGCAGGTTAGGGTTAGGTTTAGTGAGCAGGTTAGTGTTAGGTTTATGATTAGGTTTAGGATTAGGGTTGCGTTAGTTTTAGGGTTAGTGCACGAGTTAGGTTTAGTGTTAGGCTTAGGGTTAGGTTACTGGTTAAGGTTAGGGTTAGGGTTTGGGTTTGGTTCTGGAGTTAGGGTTATGGTAAGGGTTAGTGTACGGGTTAGCGTAGGGTTAGCGTTAGGTTACGTGTTAGGGTTAGGTTTAGGGTACGGATTAGTGTTAGGATTAGGTTACTGGTTAGGGTTAGAGTTAGGGTTATTGTTAGGGTACGTGTTAGTGTTAGGGTTAGGGTTAGGTTACTGGTTAGGGTGAGAGTGAAGTTTAAGTGCGGGTAGAGTTAGTGTTAGTGTGAGGGTTAGTGTTAGGGTTAGGGTCCGGGTTAGGGGTGGGGTTAGGGGTTTGGTACGGCTTAGGGTTGGGTTTAGGGTTGGGGTTAGGGCTCGGGTTAGGGTACTGTTTAGGGTTAGGGTTAGCGTTAGTGTTAAGTTATGGATTAGGTTTCAGTTATGAGTTAGGAGTGCAGGTTAGGTTTAGGGTTAGGGTACGGGTTGGGGTTAGGGATAGGGTTAGGTTTAGCGTATGGGTTACAGGAAAGGTGAGGTTAGGGTACTGGTTAGGGTTAGGGGTTAGGGTTAGAAGTAAGGAGTTAGGTTTAGGGTTAGGGTTAGAGTTTAGGAGTTATTAGGTTAGGGTTAGCTTTAGGGTAATGGTTAGTTTTAGTGTTAAGATTAGAGATGCAGGCTAGGGTTATGGTTGAGTTTAGGAGTTAGAGGTGCAGGTTAGGGTTAGGGATAGTGTAGGGTACGGTTTATGGTTAGGGTTAGGAGTAAGGAGTAAGGTTAGGAACAGGGTTAGGCGTAGGGGTAGGTTATGGGTTGGAATGCAGTGCGGGTTAGGGTTAGAGTGCAGATGCAGGTTAGGTTTAGGCTTGAAGTGCGGGTGTGGGATAGGGTTAAGGTTTGGGTTAGGGTTAGGGAACGTGTTAGAGTTGAGTTTAGGGTTAGGGTACTTGTGGGATTAGCGTTAGGGTTAGGTTTGGGGTTACAGTTAGGAGTTGGGATACGAGGTTAGGATGAGGTAGGTTTCAGGTTAGGGTTGAGTTAGGGTTAGGGTTGGGGTTAAGTGCGGTTTAGGATTTAGATAGCTTTAGGGATAGGGTTAGGGTTAGGGTTAGGAGTTAGGGTTGGGGTTAGGCTACATGTTACATTTAGGGTTAGAGTGCAGTTGCAGTGCAGGGTTAGGGTGTGGAGTTAGGGCTGGGTACAGGTTAGGCTTGGGTACAGGTTAAGGTTAGGTTTATGGTTAGGGTTAGTGTGCAGGTTAGAGTTCGGTTTATGATTAGGTTTAGGATTAGGGTTTGCGTTAGGTTTAGGGTTGAGTACGAGTTAGGGTTAGTGTTAGGGTTGAGGTTAGGTTACTGGTTAAGGTTAGGGTTAGGGTTTGGAGTGCGGGTTAGGGTTAGGGTTAGGGTTAGGTTACGGGTTAGCATTGGGGTTAGCGTTTGGTTCACGGGATAGGGTTAGGTTTAGAGTGCAGGTTAAGAGTTGAGCTTAGGTTACTGGTTAGGTTTAGAGGGAGGTTGGCGTGAGAGGCGATGTTGAGTGTTTGGAGTTAGGGTTAGGTACTGGTTAGGGTGAGGTGAGGTTCTGATGCAGGTAGGGTTAGGGTTAGGGTTAGGGTTAGTGTTAGGTTTAGGGTACGGGTTAGGGTAGAGGTTAGGGTTATGGTACGGGTTAGGTTTAGGTTTAGTGTAGGGGTTAGAGCACGGATCAGGGAACTGATTAGGTTTAGGGTTAGTGTTAGTGTTAAGTTATGGATTCGGGTTAAGTTACGGGTTAGGGTACGGGTTAGGTTTAGGGTTAGGGTATGGGTTGGGGTTAGGGTTAGGGTTAGGGTTAGGGTATGGGTTAGGGGTAGGCTTAGGGTTAGGGTACTGGTTAGGGTTAAGGTTAGGGTTAGGGTAAGAGTTATGGTTAGGGTTAGGTTTAGGGTCATGGTACGGGTTAGCTTTAGGGTTAGGGGTAGTTTTAGGGTTAGAATTAGGGCATGGGTTAGGGTTACGGTTAGGGTTAGGGTTAGGTTGAGGGTAGGGTATGGTTTATGGTTAGGATTAGGGTTAGGGTACGGGTTAGGGTTAGGTTTAGGGTACGGGTTAGGGATAGGTTTAGAGTTAGGTACGGGTTAGGGTTAGAGTTAGGGTTAGGGGTGTGGTACTGGTTGGGGTTAGGTTTAGGGTACACGTTAGCGTTAGGTTTAGGTTTAGGGTTAGGATAAGGGTACAGTTTAGGGTTGGGTTTAGGGTTATGTTACGGGTTATGAGTGCAGGTTAGGTACTGGTTAGGAGTAAGGAGTTAGGGTTATGGAAAAGGTTAGGTTTAGGGTACGGGTTAGGGTTAGGGTACTGGTTAGGTTTAGAGTTAGGGATAGGGTTAGGGTACGGGTTAGGGTTAGGGTTAGAGTAAGGGTTAGGGTACGGGTTGGCGTATGGAGTTCTGGCTAGGGTTGAGTGTTGAGTGTTAGGGTTAGGGAGCGGGTTAGGGTTAGAGTCTGGGTTAGGGTTAGGGCTTGGGTTAGGAGTAAGGTTCTGAGTTAGGCTTAGTGTTAGGGTAGCGTTAGAGGTGCAGGTTAGGAGTGCGAGGTTAGGATTAGGGTACAGGTTAGAGTTAGGGTTATTATGCGGGTTAAGAGTTAGTGTAAGGGTTAGGGTTAGGAGTAAGGGTTAGGAGTTGAGTGGGCTGACTTAGGGATAGGGTGGTACAGGTTAGGTTTAGTGTTAAGGTTAGGGTGAGGGTATGGGTTAGAGTTAGGGTGAGTATGCGTTAGGAGTTAGGGTTAGGAGTTAGGGTTAGGGTTAGGGTATGGGTTAGTTTTAGGTTTAGGGTTAGGGTTGGTGTACAGGTAAGGAGAGAGTGAGGGTTAGGGTTAGGATTACGTCGGGGTTAGGATTAGGGTTAGGGTTATGGTATGGAGTAAGTGCAGGTTAGGGTACTGGTTAGAGTGCAGAGTAAGGTTTTAGGGTTAGGTTTAGGGAAAGTGTTAGAGTTAGGGTTAGGGTTAGTGTATGGGTTAGAGTTAATTTTAGGGTTAGGGTCAGGGTACAGTTTGGGTTAGTTTTAGGGTTAGGGTATAGTTTAGGGATACTGTATGGGATAGGGTTAAGATTGGGGTTAGGGTTAGGGATAGCGTTACAGTAAGATTATAGGGTACAGGTTAGGGTTAGGGTTAGGGTTAGTGTGCGTGTTAGGGATTGATTAGGAGTTTAGGAGTGCAGGTTAGGTGTAGGGTTAAGTTATGTGGTAGGGTACGGTTTGGGTTAGGGTTAGGATTAGGGTTAGAGGTGCGGTTTATGGATAGAGTGCAGGTTAGGGTCGAGGTTAGGGTTAGGGTTAGGGTTAGGTATAGGTTTAGGATTAGTGTCTGGGTAGGTGTTAGGGTTAGAGTGAGGTTAGGTTTAGGTTACGGGTTGGGGTTAGCGTTATGGTATGGGTTGAGGATTATGGGTTAGGGTTAGGGTCAGGAGTGCGGCTTAGATTTAGGTTTAGGGTTAGGGTACAGCTTAGGGTTAGGGTTAGGGTATGGGTGAGGTTTAGAGTTAGGGTTAGGTTTAGGGTACTGGTTAGGGTTAGTGTTAGGGTTAGGATACAGGTTAGGGTAAGGGTTAGGGTTAGGGTACGTGTTAGGGTTAGGGTGAGGTACAGGTTTGTTTAGGAGTGAGGTTAGTGTTAGGATTGCAGTGCGGGTTAGGATTAGGGTTAGGTTATGGTATGGCCAGAGTGCAGGTTAGGGTTAGGGTTGAGGGGAAGCAGTTTAGGAGTTAGGGTTAGGGTTAGGGTACGGTTTAGGGTTAGGTTTAGAGTATGTGTTAGGTTTAGGGTTAGGATTAGGGTAGGGGTTAGGGTTAGGATAAGTGTACGGCTTAGGGTGCAGGATAGGGTTAGGGTTAAGTGCAGTTAGGGTGAGGGTTAGGGTATGGCAGGGTCTGCGTTAGGGTTGCAGGTTGAGTACGGGTTAGGAGTTAGGGTTAGGGTTAGGGTTAGAGTTAGGTACGGTTTACGGTCAGGGTTAGGGTTAGGGTAGAGGTTAGAGGTTAGGTTTAGGTTTAGAGTGCAGGTAGGGTTAATGTTAGGAGTAAGGTTAGGGTTAAGTTTAACATTAGTGTCTGTAGGGTTCTGATTAGAGTGCAGGTTTGGGTACGGGTTACGGTTAGTGTTAGAGTTAGGTTTAGGGTACGGGTTAGCAATAGGGTTAGGGTTATGGTTAGGTTTAGTGTACGGGTTAGGGTTAAGGTTATGAGTAGGGTGTTACGTTTAAGTTTAGGAGTGAGGTATGGCTTAGGATTAGGGTTAGGGTGAGGGTATGGGTTAGCGTTAGGGTATGGGTTAGAGTACGGGTTAGGTTTAGGTTGGGTAAGATTCTGATGAGGTTAGGGTTAGGGTCAGTGTACGGGTTAGGGGTAGGGTTGGGGTTAGGGTTAGGTTATGGGTAAGGGGTAGGGCAGGGTATGCGTTAGGGTACGGGTTAGGGTACGGGTAGGGGTTAGGGTACGGTTAGCTTTAGGGTTAAGGTTAGGGTACAAGTTAGGGTTAGGGTTAGGGTTAGGCTTAGGGTACGGGTTAGGGTGATGATTATTTTTCGGGTAATCGTTTGGATTAGGGTTAGTGTAAGGGTTAGGGTTAGGGTACGGGTTAGGGTTTTGGTACGGCTTATGGTAAGGGTGAGGTTATGGGTTAGGTTTAGGGTTAGGGTTAGGGTACGGGTTAGGGTTAGGGTACGGTTTAGGGTACAGGTTAGGGTTAGGTTTAGGGTACTGGTTAGGGTTAGGGTTAGGGTTAGGGTGAGGTTAGAGGTTAGTGTTAGGTTTAGGATTAGAGTTAGGATACTGGTTAGGGTTAGGAATAGTGTTAGGGTACGGGTTAGGGTTAGGGTTAGGGTTAGGGTACTGGTTGAGAGGTAGGGTTAGGTTTAAGCTACGGGTTTGGGTTAGTGTTAGCATTAGGGTTGTTAGGGTATGGGTGAGGTTGGGATTACGGCTAGGAGTTAGTTTTAGGTTTAGCGTTAGATGCAGGTTAGGATTACGGTCAGATACAGGTTAGGGTATGGAGTTAGCGTTAATGTTAGGAGTTAGGGTAATGTGTTGAGTTGTGCGGGTTAGGGATAGGGTTGAGTTAGGTTTGAGGTTGAGGTTAGGGTTAGGAGGCAGGTTAGGTTATGGTTAGGAGTTAGGATACGGGTTAGGAGTTAGCGTTAGGTTTAGGTAAGGTTAGGGTTAGGTTAGGGTTAGTGTACAGGTTAGGGTTAGGATTAGTGTTACGGTTAGGATTAGGGTATGGGTTAGGATAAGGTTTAGGGTTATGGTACGGGTTAGGGTACGGGTTAGGGTACTGGTTAGGGTAGGGGTTAGGGTTTAGGGTTAGGGTTAGGGAAAGTGTTAAGGTTCAGTTTAGGGTTAGGGTTAGGATTAGGGTTTGGGTTTTGGCTTAGGGTTAGGGTTAGGGTTAGGGTACGGTTTAGGGATAGGTTACGGGTTAGGGTAGGGTTTAGGGTTAGGATTAGGGTACGGGTATGGGTTAGGGTTAGGGTTAGGGTAGTGGGGAGTGTTAGGGTTATGGTGAGGGTACTGGAGCAGGTTAGGGTTAGCATTAGGGTAAGTGTACAGGTTAGTGTTAGTGTTAGGGTACGGGGTAGGGTTAGGGTTAGGGTTAGGGTTAGGGTGAGGGTAGGGGATTGGCTTAGGATGAGGGTTTGGGTTAGGTTTAGGATCTGAGCACGAGGTTAGGGTTAAGGTTAGGGTTAGGGTTAGAGTGCAGGTTAGCAATAGGTTTAGGGTTAGGGTTAGGTGTAGGTTAGGTTTAGGTTTACGGTTAGGGTTAGGTTTAGGAGTGCGAGAGGGTTAAGGTTAGGGTTAGGTTTGAGTGCAGAGGTTAGCAATAGGGTTAGGGTTAGAGTTAGGTTTGGGGTACAGCGTAGTGTTAGGGTTAGGAGTGCCAGTTAAGTTTAGGGTTAGGGTGAGGTTAGGGTTAGGGTTAGGGTTAGGGATAGGGGTAGGAGTTAGGAGTTCGGGTTAGGAGTTACGGTTAGGGTCAGGGTTAGGTTTAGAGTTAGGGTTAGGGTAAGGGTTAGGGTTAGGTTTAGGGTACTGGTTAGGGTTAGTGTTAGGGTGAGGGTACTGGAGCGGAGTTAGGTTTAGGGTTAGAGGTGAGTGTGCAGGTTAGGGTTATGGTTAGGTACTGTTTAGGGTTAGAGTTAGGGTGGGTTATGGATAGGATAAGGGGTTAGGTTTAGAGTTAGGGTTAGGGTTGAGTTAAGGGTTAGAGTTGAGTTTGGGTTAGGGTTAGGTTATGGAATAGAGGTTTGGGTTAGAGGTTGGGTTCTGAACAGGGTGAGTTCTGGTTAGTGTTGAGTTAGGGTTGGGGTTAGGGTACTGGTTTGGAGTAGGGATTAGTGCTGGGTTAGGGTACTGGTTAGGTTTTAGGGTTAGAGAACTGGTTGGGGTTAGTGTGAGGTTAGGGTTAGGTTAGGGTACAGGTTTGGAGTTTGGGTTAGGTTTAGGTTTAAGGTTAGGGTTGGAGTTATGGTTAGGGTTAGATTTGAGTGTGGTGCGGGTTAGGGGGTTAGGGTTAGGTTTAGGTTAGGTTAGGTTTAGGATTAAGTTAGAGGTTAGGGTTAGGGTTAGGGTTAGGGATACGGTTTAGTGTGAGGTTAAGTTTAGGAGTTAGGGTCCTGTTTGAGTTAGGGTTAGGGTTAAGTTATGGTTTAGGGTTATGGTTGAGGTTAGGGTTACAGGTTAGAATTAGGATTAGGAGTAGCGGTTAGTGTTAGGTAATGAGTTAAGGTAAGGGTTAGGGTTAGGGAGTTATGGTACAGGTTAGGATTAGGTTTAGGGTTAGGATTAAGGTTAGGATATGGAGTTACGGGTTAGGGTTAGGGTACAGGTTTAGTGTATTGCTTAGGGTACGGGTTAGGGTTAGGGTACCGGTTAGGGTTAGGGTAAGGGTAAGGGTACGGTTTAGGGTTAGGTTAAGGGTACGGGTTAGGGTTAGGGTTAGTGTTAGGGTACGGGTTAGCGTTAGGGTTAGGGGTAGGGTTAGGGTTAGGCTACGGGATACGGTTAGGGTTAGGTTTAAGGTTAGGGTTAGGGTTAGCAATAGCGTTAGAGCTAGGGTTAGGTTTAGTGTCTGCGGGTTGAGTTAGGGTTAGAATATGGGTTAGGTTTAGGGTTAGTGTTATGTTTAGTGTGCGGGTTTGGGTTAGGTTTGAGTTAGTTACGGGTTAGGAGTTAGGATTAAGGTTATGGTGCGGCATAGGTTTAGGGTTAGGGTTAGGGTTAGGGTACGGGTTTGGTTTAGGGGTAAGGTTATGAGTACGGTTTAGGTTTAGGGTTCTGGTTAGGTTAGGTTGGAGTTCTGGGTTAGAGTGCAGCTAGGTTCAGGTTTAGTGTGCGACTTAGTGTATGGGATAGGGTTAGGAGTGCAGGTTAGGGTTAGGGTTTGGTAGAGTGCGAGGTTCAGGTTAGGGTTAGGTTACGGGTTAGGGTTAGGGTTAGGATTAGGGTTAGGGTACGGGTTAGGTTTGGGGTTAGGGTTAGGTTACCGGTTAGGGTTAGGGTTAGGGTACGAGTTAGGGTTAGGTTATGGGTTAGGGTTAGGTTTAGGGTGAGTGTATGGGTTAGGGGTAGGGTTAGCGTTAGGGTTAGGTTACGGTTTAGGGTTAGGGCTAGGTATGGGTTAGGGTACGGGTTAGGGTATGGGTTAGGGTTAGGGTACAGGTTAGATAAAGGTTTAAGTTTAGTGTACGGGTTAGGGTTAGGGTGCAGGTTAGTGTTAGGGTATGGGTTAGGGTACGGGTTAGGGTTAGGGTGAGGGAACGGGTTAGCAATAGGGTTAGGGCTTTGGTTAGATTTACTGTATGGATTATGGTTAGGGTTAGAGTACGGGTTACGGACTGGGTAAGGTTAGGTTTAGGGTTAGGTTACAGGTTAGGGTTAGGGTTAGGGTCGGGTTACGGTTAGAATAAGGTTTAGGGGTAGGTTATGGGTTAGGGTACTCGGACGGGTTATGGTTAGGAGTGCAGTGCAGGTTAGGTTAGGGTTAGTGGTGCAGTGGTAGGTTAGGAGTTAAGGTTAAGGTTATGGTTAGGGAAACGTGTTAGTGTTAGGGTTAGGGTTATAGTACTGTTGAGGTTAGGTTTAGGGTTACTGGTGTAGGGTTAGGATACGGGTTAGGGTGAGGGTTAGGGTACGGCTTAGGTTTAGGTTTAGGGTTAGGGTTAGGGTTGCAGTTAGGTCTGGGGATAGCTTTAGGGATAGGTTTAGGGTAAGGGTTAGGGTTAGTCTACGTGTTAGGTTTAGGGTTAGGGTATGGGTTATGGAACGGGTTAGGGTGTGGGTTAGCGCTGGGTACAGGTTAGGGTTAGGGTACGGGTTAGGGTTAGGTTTAGGGTTAGGGTTAGGTAGGCTACGGGTTAGTGTTTGGTTTAGGGTTAGGTTTAGGATTAGGGTTTGCATTAGGTTTAGGGTTAGGGTACGAGTTTGGGTTAGCGTTAGGGTTAGGGTTAGGTTACTGGTTATGGTTATGGTTAGGGTTAGGGTACCGGTTAGGGTTAGAGTTAGGGTTAGGTTATGGTTTAGCGTTGGGGTTTGCGTTAGGTTACGGGTTAGGGTTAGGTTTAGGGTACGGGTTAGGGTTAGGTTTAGGTTACTGGTTAGCGTCAGAGTTAGGGTTAGCGTAAGGGCACGTGTTAGTGTTAGGGTTAGGGTTAAGTTACGGGTTAGGGTGAGGGTGAGGTTTATGGTGCAGTGTTGAGGTTGAGGTTTAGGAGTTAGGGTTGAGTGTTAGGGTTGAGCGTCGTGTTAGGTTTGGGAGTTAGGGTTATGAACGGTTAGGAGTTAGGATTAGTGTAGGGGTTAGGGCGCAGGTTAGGGTACAGATTGGGGTTAGGGTTAACGTTATTGTTAAGTTATGGATTAGAGGTTAAGATTACAGGTTAGAGTGCAGGTGGAGTTTAGGGTTAGGGTATGGGTAAGGGTTAGGGTTAGGGTTTGGGTTAGGGTATGGATTAGAGGTAGGGTTAGGGTAAGGGTACTGGTTAGGGTTCGGGTTAGGGTTAGGGTAAGGGTTAGGGGTAGGGTTAGGTTTAGGGTCATGGGACGGGTTAGCTTTAGGGTTAGGGTTAGTTTTAGGGTTAGGATTAGGGTACGGGTTAGGGTTAGGGTTAGGGTAGGGTACGGTTTAGGGTTTGGGTTAGGGTTAAGGTACGGGTTAGGGTTCGGTTTAGGGTATGGGTTAGGGATAGGTTTAGGGTTAGGGTACGGGTTAGGGTTAGAGTTAGGGTTAGGGGTAGGGTACGGGTTGGGGTTAGGTTTAGGGTACACGTTAGCGTTAGGTTTAGGTTTAGGTTTAGGATAAGGGTACAGTTTACGGTTGGTTTAGGTTATGAATGCGGGTTATGGTACCGGTAAGGTGCAGGTTACAAAGCTAGTTAGGGCGGAGTTAGGGTTTGAGTTAGGGTTATGGAAGTTTAGGGTTAGGGTTAGGGTACGGGTTAGGCTAAGGGTACTGGTTAGGGTTAGGTTTAGGGTTAGGGTTGAGTGCGGGTTGAGTGTTCAGGGTAGGTTTAGGGTTAGCGTACGGGTTCCGGATAGGGTTAATGTTAGTGTTAGGGTTAGGGTACTGGTAAGGGTTAGGGTTAGGTTTAGGGAACGGATTAGGGTTAGGGTTAGGGTTAGGGTCAGGAGTACGCAGGTTAGGGTTTGCTTAGGAGTTAGGTTTAGGGTTGGTTTACGGGTTAGGCTTAGTGTTAGGATAGCATTATGGTACGGGTTAGGGTTAGGGTACTGTTGAGTTCACGGTTATTATGCAGGTTAAGATTGAGTGTAAGGGTTAGGGTTAGGGTACGGGTTATGGTTAGTGGACGGCTTAGGGTTAGGGTGAGGGTACGTTTTAGGTTTAGTGTTAGGGTTAGGGTGAGGGTACGGGTTAGGGTTAGAGTGAGGTGCTGTGCAGGTTAGGGTTAGGGATAGGTACTGATTAGGGTTAAGGATAGGGTTAGGATGTGTTAAGGTTAGTGTTAGGGTTAGGGTTAGGAATGCGGGTGAGGTTAGGTTAGGAGTTGGAGTTAGCTTGGTTAGGGTTAGGGTTAGTACCGGTGAAGGGTATGGGTTATGAATGGGGTTAGGGTTAGGGTTCGAGTACTGTTTAGGTTACGGTTATGGTTAGGAGTTAGGGTTAGGATATGGTTTAGGAGTTAGGTTTAGTGGTAGGGTTATGAGTGCAGGTTAGGGTTAGGTTTACGGTTTCAGTTAGGAGTGCGGGTTACAGTGCGGGTTAGGAGTTAGGGTTAGGTTACTGGTTAGGAGTTAGGAGTTAGAAGTGCGGGTTAGGGTATGGGTTAGGGTACCAGCTCAGGTTTAGGGTTGAGTGTTAGGTTTAGGTTGCGGTATAAGGTTAGGGTGGAGTGCGGGTTAGGAGTTAGGGTTAGGGTTAGGGGTAGGGTTATGGTAGGGGTTAGGGTTTGGGATAGGGATAGGGTACTGTTTAGGGTTATACTTAGGGTTAGGATCGGGTTAGGGTTAGGTTAGGTTTGCTGGTTACATTTAGGGTTAGGGTTAGGAGTGCGGGTTAGGGTTAGGTTTAGG
Source organism: Vulpes ferrilata (assembly GCA_024500485.1). NCBI lineage: Eukaryota > Metazoa > Chordata > Mammalia > Carnivora > Canidae > Vulpes > Vulpes ferrilata. The sequence goes on from CM044695.1 coordinate 58,237,828, forward strand.
TTCCTGGTTAGGAGTTAGGAGTTAGAGATGCAGGTTACAGTGCGGTTTAGGAGTTAGGTTTAGGGTACTGCTTAGGGTTAGGGTTAGGGGTTGGAGATTACGGGTTAGGGTATGGGTTAGGAATTGCAGTTAGGTTTAGGGTTAGTGTTAGGTTTGGAGTTCACGGTATAAGGTTAGGGTGGAGTGCAGGTTAGGGTTAGGGTTAGGCCAGTAAGGGTTACGGCGTTAGGATACGGTTTAGAGGTACAGGTTAGGTTACAGTGTAGGGTACGGGTTAGGGTTAGGGTTAAGGTTAGGGTGTGGTTACTGGTTTGGGTTAGGATTAGGGTTAGCGTACGGTTTTGGTTTAGGGTTAGGGTTAGGGTTAGGTTTATGGTATGGCTTAGTGATAGGGTTAGGGTTAGGATTAGGGTTAGAGTAGGGTTAGGGTTAGAGTTAGGGTAGTGTTAGGGTTAGAGTTACGGTGTGGGTACAGGTTAGGGTTAGGGTTAGTGTTATGGTTAGAGTATGGCTTAGGATCACGGGTTATTGTTAGGGGTTAGAGTTTAGGGTTAGGGTTAGGGTATGAGTTAGGGTTAGTTTTAAGATACTGGTTAGGGAACGGATTAGGGTTAGGGTTAGGATCTGGTTTGAGGAATGGGTTAGGAGTTAGGATTAGGAGTGGAGTTAGGTCTGGGTTAAGATTACGGTTGGATTTAGATTAGGGTATGGATTAGGGTTATGGTTAGAGGTTGAGGAGTTGAGATTAGGGTTAGGGTTAGTTTAGGGAATGATTAGGGTTAAGTTTAGAGGTTAGGGTTAGGGAGCAGGTTAGGAGTTTGGGTTAGGATTAGGTTAAGGGTTAGGGTTAGTCTGGGTTAGGTTAAGTTTGGAGTTAGGGTTAGGAGTGGGTTAGGTTTAGGTTTAGCACTGGTTAGGGTTAGAGTTCAGGGTTAGAATGGGTTAGGAGTTAAGTGGTTAAGAGTTAGGGTTAGGGTCTTGAGGGTTAGGGTAGAGTGCGGTTTAGGTGTTACGATTAGGGTTAGGAGTTTAGTGTACTGGTTTGGTTTAGGAGTTAGGTTTAGTACGGGTTAGGTTTGGGGTTAGGAGTTAGGGTTAGAGTTTTAGTTAGGGTTGAGTGCAGGTTAGGGTTAGGGTTAGTTTTAGAGTTAGGGTTAGGGTATGGGTTAGGCAGAGGGTGAGGGTTAGGGTTAGGTTTGAGTTCGAGTTATTGTTAGGGTTAGGTTAGGGTTAAGATTAGGGTTGAGGTTAAGGATGTGGTTAAGGTTAGGGTTAGGGTTATGTGCAGTTAGGAGTTAAGGTTAGGAGTTAGGAGTTGGTACTGGTTAGTGTTAGGTTTAGTGTACAGTTTAGGGTTTTAGTAAGGTTTAGGGTTAGGGGACAGGTTAGGTTTAGGTTTAGGGTTAGGGTTAGGTTTAGGTTTAGAGTACGAGTTAGGGTTCGGGTTTGTGTTAGGTTAGGGTACTGCTTACGGTTAGGGTTAGGGTTACGGTACGGGTGAGGGTTTGTGTTCGGGATAGGGTTAGGTTTAGGGTTAGTGTTAGGTTTGAGTTCTGGTATAAGTTTAGGGTGGAGTACAGGTTAGGGTTAGGGTTAGGGTTATGGTTAGGATACTGGTTTGAGGTACAGGTTAAGTGCGGATTGTATGGTAGTGCAGGTTTAGAGTTAGGTTTAGAGTTAGGGTTAGGGTACTGGTTTGGGTTAGGATTAGGGAAAGGGTTTGGGTAAGGTTTAGGGTTAGTGTTAGGTTTAGGTTTATGGTATGGGTTAGTGTTATGGCTAAGGTTAGGATTAGGGTTAGGGTAAGGTTAGGGTTAGATTTAGGGTTAGGGTTAGGGTGAGATTGAGGTGTGGGTACCAGGTTAGGTTTAGGGGTTAGGGTTAGGTTTAGGTATGGCTTAGGATACAGGTTATGGTTAGGAGTTAGGTTTAGGGTGCAGGTTAGGGTATGGGTTGGGGCTAGTTTTAGGTACAGGTTAGGGATTAGGGTTAGGGTTAGGATACAGTTTAGGGAATGGGTTAGAGGTTAGGATTAGTGGAGTTTGGTACAGGTTAGGGTTAGGGTTAAGTGCGGATTAGGTTATGGTTAAGGTTGAGTGCAGTTAGGATTAGAGGTTAGGGTTAGGTTTGGGTAATGGTTAGGTTTAGGTTTAGGGTTAGGGTTAGGGACAGGGTAGGGTTTGGGTTAGGATTGAGGTTTAGGGTTAGGGTTAGGGTGCAGCGTTAGGGTTAAGATTAAGAGGTTAGGGTTAGGGATGCAGGTTAGGTTTTAGGTTTAGGAGCACTGGTTAGGGTTGAGTTCAGGGTTAGGGTACGGTTTGGTGTTAGGGTTAGGGTTAGGGTGCAGGTTAGGAGTTAGGAGTTAGGGTTAGATTACGGAGTTAGGGTTATGGTTAGGGTTAGGGTTAGGAGTAATGGTTAGGGTTAGGGTTAGGTTTAGGTGTTAGGGCACAGGTTAGGGTTAGGATTTTAGTGTTAGGGTTACTATTAACGGAGTAGGTTAGGGTTAGATTTGGGTTTAGGAGTTAGGGTTAGGATTAGGTTTAGGGTTATGTTACTGGTTAGAGTTAGGGTAAGGGTTAGGGTTAGTACAGGTTAGAGGTTGAGGTTGGGATTGAGTTAGCGTTAGGGTAGGGTTAGGGTGAGTGTTAGAGTTAGGATTAGGGTAATAGTTAGGATTAGGGTTAGGGTTATGGTACGGATTAGTGTACGGGTTAGGGTACTGGTTAGGGTACGGGTTAGCGTTTAGGGTTCGGGTTAGGCAAAATGTTAGGGTTAGGGTTAGTGTACGGATTAGGGTTAAGGTTAGGGTCAGGGTTAGGGTTAGGGATAGAGTGCGGGTGAGGTTAGGTGGCGTTATGGTAAGAGGTTAGGGTATGGCATAAGGTTCGGGTTCGGGTTCGGGTTAGGGTTAGGGTTAGGGTTAGGGTTAGGGTTAGATTAGGTTTAGGGTACCAGTTAGGTTTAGGGTTAAGGTATGTGGTAGGGTTGGGTTAGTGTTAGGGTTATGAGTTAGCAGGTTATGGTACTTGTTAGGGTTAGAGTTATGGTTTGGGTTAGGTACAGGAAGGTTTAGGGTTAGAGTGCGGTTATGCAGGTTGAGGTTTTGGGAAAGGGTTAGGGTTGGGTCAGAGTGAGGTTAGGTTACAGGTAGGGTTAGGGTATGGGTTAGGGTTAGGGTTAGGGTACAGATTAGGGTACTGGTTAGGGTTAGGGTTAGGGTTAGGAGTTAGGGTTAGGAGTTAGGAGTTAGGAGTATGGGTGAGGTAAGGGTTAGGTTACGGGTTAGGAGTAAGGGTTAGGGTTAGGAGTACGGGTTAGGTTTAGGGTTAGGTTTGAGGTGCAGGTTAGTTTAGGGATAGGGTTAGGTTTGGGTGCAGGTTAGGGTTAAGTTTAGGGTTAGGGTTAGGAGTTAGGTTTAGTTTAGAGGTTAGGGTGGGTGAGGAGTTACGTTTAGGAGTTAGGGTTACGGTACGGATTAGGGTTAGGGTTAGGTTTAGGAGTGCGGCTTAGCCATAGGGTTAGAGGTTGAGGTTTAGGTTTAGAGGTATGGCTTAGGGTTAGGGTTAGTGTTAGGGTTAGGGTACTGCTTAGAGTTAGGGTTAGGGTTAGGGTACAGGTTAGCGTCAGGGTTAGGGTTAGGTTACGGGTTAGGATTAGGGTTAGGGTACAGTTAAGGGTTAGGGTGTCGTTACATGTTAGGGTACGGGTTAGGTTTACGGTACCGGTTAAGGTGAGGGTTAGGTTTAGGGTACGGGTTAGGGTTAGGGTTAGGGTTAGGATACAGGTTGAGTTAAGTTTAGGTTAGGGTTAGGGTTAGGATAGTGTTAGGGTTAGGGTTAGGAGTAAGGTTAGGGTTAGGGTTAGGAGTAATGGTTAGGGTTCGGAGGTTAGGAGGTTAGGAGTAAGTGTTTGTGTTAGGTCTGAGTGTTAGGGTTAGGGTAGGAGTTAGAAGATGTTAGGGTCTGGTTTTGTTTAGGGTTAGGTTCTGATGCAGGATAGGTTTAGGGTTAGGGTTAGGAGTTAGGTTTGAGTGTGCAGGTTAGGGTTAGGAGTACTGTATGGATAGGGTGCGGGTTCAGGTTAGGTTTAGTTTAGAGTTAGGGTTAGGGTTAGAGTACTGGTTGGGGTTAGTGTTACTGGTACAGGTTAGGAGTTAGGGTTAGGTTAGGGTTAGTTTATGGTTTGGGTGAGGGGTTAGGAGTAGGAGCTAGGGTTGAGTAGTGTTATGGTACCGGTTTAGTTCAGGGTTAGGAGTTAGAGATACAGCGGTTAGGTTTGAGGTTAGGTGTAGGGTTCGAGTTTAGGAGTTAGGGTATGCGGCTTGAATGGAATAGGGTTAGGGTTAGAGGTCTGGATTAGGGTTAGGAGTTAGGGAATGGAGGTTGGCGTTAGGATAGGGTTGAGTATGGGTTAGGGTTAGTGTTAGGAGTTAGGGTTAGGTTAGGGTACTGGTTGGGGTTAGGTACAGGGGTTAGGGTTAGGGTTAGGGTTAGGTTTAGCATTAGGGTCTGGTTAGTGTTACAGTTAGGGTGAGGGTTAGGGTACGGGTTCGGGTTGGTGTTAGAGTTAGGGTTAGGAGTTAGTTAGCCATAGGGGTTAGAGGTTAGAGTTGGAGGTTTAGTGTGCAGGGTTAGGGTTAGTGTTAAGTTTGGAAGATTTCGAACGCAGGTTAGGTTTAAGGTTAGGGTTAGGGTACGGGAGAGGGTTAGAGTAAGGGTTAGGGTTAGAGTAAGAGTTAGGTTTAGGGTACGGGTTCGGGTTAGGGTGAGTGTACGGTTTAGGGGTAGGGTTAGGGTTAGGATTAGGTTACGGGTAGGATTGTAGGGCGAGTATGCGTTGAGTTACAGTTTAGTAAGTCTGGATTAGGGTTAAGGTACAGGTTAGATTAGGGTTAAGGTTGAGTGCGGGTTAGGAGTTAGGTTTAGCGTTAGGGTACTTTTAGGGTTAGTGTAAGTGTTAGGGTGGAGTTATGGAGTTAGGTTTAGGTACTGGCTTAGGGTTAAGGTTGAAGGAGCAGGTTAGGAGTTAGGGTTAGGGTTAGGTTTAGGAGTTAGGGATCGGGTTAAGTTTAGGGTTTGGGTTAGGTTTAGTGTGCAGTGAGTGCAGTTTAGGGTAGGGGTTAGAGTTAGAGTTAGGGTATTGTTTAGGGTTAGGGTTAGGGTACGGGTTAGGGTTAGATTAAGGATTAGGGTTAGGGTACGGGTTAGTGTTAGGAGTTGGATTAGGGTTAGTGTTAGGTGTTAGGGTGCGGGTGAGGTGATGGTTAGGGTTAGTGTTAGGTATGCGGTGAGGTTAGGGTTTAGGAGTTAGGATCTGAGTGTTAGTTTTAGGGTTAAGGTTACGGTACGGTTTAGGGTGAGGGTTAGAATTAGAGTTTAGGTTATGGGTGAGGGTGAGGGTTAGCGTTAGGTTTAGGGTTAGGTTGGTACTGGTTAGGTTAAGGGTAGGGTTAGATTTAGGGTTAGGGTTAGGTTTAGAGTTAGGTGCAGGTGCAGTGCAGGGTTAGGGTTAGGTTTAGGGTACTGATTAGAGTTAGGGTTAGGGTTAGTTTACGGGTTAGGTTTAGGGTTACTGTTAGGGTACGGGTTAGGATTTGGAATAGGGTTAGTTTTAGGGTATTATAAAGGAGGTTAGGAGTTAGGAGTTACCGATTAGGGTAAGGATTTGTGTTGAGTTTAGTTAGGGTTAGCGTTGGGATAAGCATGGGTTTAGGGTTAGGGTTAGAGTGCAGGTTGAAGCAGGGATAGCGTTAGAGGGTATTGGTTAGGGTTCAGGTTAGTGTTTGGTTTCCGGTTAGGGTTAGGTTTAGGGTTAGGTACGGGTTAGGCTTAGGGTTAGGTTACCGTTCAGGTTTAGGGTAGGGTTAGGGTAAGATTTACGGTTAGAGTTAGGGTTAGGGTTAGTGTTAGGGTACCAGTTAGGGTTAGGGGTAGGTTTAGCGTTAGTGTACAGGTTAGGGTTAAGTTTAGTGTTAGGGTTAGGGTTAGAGTTAGGGTATGGATTAGGGTTACGGTTAGGGTACAGGTAAGGGACGGGTTAGGGTTAGTGTTAGGGTTAAGGTTACGGTACGGGTTAGCAATAGTGTTAGGGCTAGGGTTAGGTTTATTGTACGGGTTAGGGTTGAGTTAGGAGTTAGTGCGTGTTAGGGTTTGTGTGAGGGTAAGGGTACGGGTTCGGGTTAGGGTTAGGGTTAGAGTTAGGGTAAGTGTTATGGTACCGTTTTTGTTGAGGGTTAGGGTTAGGGTACGGGTTAGGTTTAGGGTTAGGTGTAGGGTACGGTTTAGATTTAGGGTTAATGTACGGCTTAGGGTATGGGATAGGGTTAGGGGTAGGGTACGGATTACATTTAGTGTTAGGGAATGGGTACGCGTTAGGGGTAGGGTTTAGGGTTGGGGTTAGGGTTAGGGTAAGGGGTTTGGGTTAGGGTTAGGGTAATGGTTAGGGGTTAGGGTTAGGTTTAGTGTTAGGGTTAGGGTTGGAGTTTAGCATTAGGGTCTGCTGAGGTTACAGTTAGGGTAAGGGTTGAGGGTTACAGGTTGGGGTTAGTGTTAGGAGTTGAGTTAGGGTACAGGTTTGCCATAGGGTTAGCGTTAGGGTTAGGGTTTAAGTGCAGGTTAGGGTTTAGGGTGAGTGCGGGTTAGGAGTTTATGTTTAGGAGTGAGAAACGGGTTAGGGTTAGTGTTAGGGTTTGGAGTTAGGGTACAGGTTAGAGTTTAGGTTAGGGTTAGAATGCGGGTTAGGGTTCGAGTAAGTGTTAGGGTTAGTTGAGTTAGGTTTAGGGTTAGGGTTAGGGTTGAGTGTACTGGTTGAGGGTTAGGAGTTAAGGTTAGGGTTAGTTCTGGGTTAGGGTTGTAGGGCAGCATATGTGTTAGGGTACAGTTTAGGGTATGGATTAGGGTTAGAGTACGGGTTAGGTTTAGGGTAAGTTTAGTTGAGTTAGAGTTAGGGTTAGGGTACATGTTGGGTTAGGGTTGAGGTTTAGGCGTTAGGGTGCTTTTAGGGTTAGTGTAAGGGTTAGGGATAGGGTTAGGGGTTAGGGTTACGGTATGGCTTAGGGTTAGGGTGAGGGTGCAGGTTAGGTTGAGGGTTAGGGTTAGGTTTGGAGTGGAGTTAGGAGTTAGGTTTAGGGTTAGGGTTAGGTTTAGTGTTTGGGTTAGGGTCCGGATAGGGTTAGGTTAGGAATACCCGTTAGGGTTAGGGTGCAGTTAGGAGTTAGTGTGAGGGTTAGGGTTGAGTGCGGGTTAGCAATAGGGTTAGGGTTAGGTTTAGGTTGAGTATGGGGTTAGGTAGGATTAGGGTTAGTGCGGGTTAGGGTTAAGGTTAGGATTAGGGTGAGGTTAGGGTTAGGGTTAGAGGGTTAGGGATAGGGTTATGAGTAGAGGGTTAGGATTAAGGGTTAGGGTTAGGGTTACTGGTTTAGGGTTAGTGCAGGTTAGGGTTAGGTTTAGGGGTTAGGATTACGGTTTAGGGTTAGGAGTTAGGAATGCAGTTAGGTACTAGTTAGGGTTAGGGTTAGTTATACGGGTTAGTGTTAGGGTTAGGTGAGTATGGTGCAGGTTAGGGTTAGAGGTTAGGTTTAGGGTTACGGGTTAGGGTTAGGGACAGGGTTAGGGTTACAGGGTTAGGGTTAGGGTTAGGGGTTAGGTACGGTTAGGGTGCGGAGTTAGGGTTATGGTTAGGGTTAGTGTTAGGGTAGATGTTAGGGTTAGGTTTAGGCTTAGGTTTAAGGATAGGATACTGGTTAGGGTTCGGGTTAGGGTTAAGGTTTTAGGGTATACAGGTTAGGAGTTAGGTTTAGGGTTAGGAGTTAGGTCACTGAGTTAGCGAGGTTAGGGTTAGGAGACTGGTTAGGACTTTTAGGGTTAGGGTTAGGTTTACAGGATAAGATTCTGATTATGGTTAGAGTTAGGGGTTAGGGAGTTAGGGTTAGGAGTACTGGTTAGGGTTAGGGTTAGGGTTAGGGTTAGGGTGCAGTGCGGGTTAGGTTAGGGTTAGGAGTTCGATTCTGGGTTAGGGTTAGGAGTTAGGGTTAGGTTAGGGGTTAGGGTTGAGTTACGGGTTAGGGTTAAGGTTAGGCTGTTAGGGTTAGTTAGATGGGGTTAGGGTTAGGAGTTAGGGTTAGGGTAATGGTTAGGTGAGGTTAGGGTTAGGGTTGATGCAGGTTAGGGTTAGGATTAGGGTTAGTGTTAGGGTTAGGGTACGGGTTAGGGTTAGGGTTAGTGTTAGGGTTAGGGTACGGGTTAGGGTTAGGATTAGGTTTAGGGTACCAGTTAGGATTAGGGTTAGTGTAATTGTTAGGTTTAGGGTTAGGAGTTACGGACCCGTTTAGCGTTAGGAGTTAGGGTTATGTAGTGAGGTTAGGAGTTAGGGTTAGAGGTATGGGTTAGAAGGGGTTGGGGACTGATTAGGGTTAGGGTTAGAGGGATACGGGTTATGGTTTAGGGTTAGGGTTAGAGTGCGGTGGCGGACAGAGTTAGGGTTAGGGTTAGGTTTAGTGTGAGGTTAGGGTTAGGGTGTAGGTACTGGTTAGGTTAGTGTTAGTGCAGAGTTAGGGGTAGTGTGAGGTTAGGGTTAGGGTATGGGTTAGGGTTAGGAGACGGCTAAGTTTTAGGGTACTGGCTAGGGTTGAAGTGCGGATAATGGTTAGGGTTAGGGTTAGGGTTTGGGTACGGGTTTGGTTACGGGTTAGGGTTAGGGTTAGGGATAGGGTACTGGTTTGGGTTAGTATTAGGGTTAGGACACGGGTTAGGTTTAGGGTTAGGGTTAGGGTTAGGTTTATGGTATGGGTTATGGTGAAATTACAGGAAGTTTAGGATTAGGGTTAGGGTTAGGTTAGGTTAGGGTTAGAGTTAGGGTTGAGTTAGGGTTAGAGTAAAGTGTGGATGCGGGTTAGGGTTAGGGTTAGGGTTAGGGTTAGGGTTAGGGAGTTCGGGTTAAGTGCAGTTTGGGTTAGGTTAGGGTTAGGAGCGAGGTTAGGGAACGTGTTAGGGTTAGGGTACGGGTTAGGGTTAAGTACTGGTTGAGTTAGAGTCAGTGTTAGGTTGGGGTTAGGTTAGGGTTGGGATACGGGTTAGGATTATGAGTTAGGTTTCTAGTTCTGATTAGGGTTGGGATTAGGTTAGGAGTTAGGGTTAGGGATTAGGGTACAGGTTGGGTAGTGTGAGTTAGGGTTTAGGGTTAGGGTTAGAGTGCGTGTTAGCATTAGGGTTAGGCTCGTGTTGGAAGTGGAGGTTATGGCAGGTTAGGTATGGGTTAGGGTTTGGTTTATGGCTGAGTACTGGTTAGGGTTATGAGTTAGGGTTAGGTTAGGTTATGTTACGGGTTAGGGTTAGGTTAGGGTTAGGGTTAGGAGCGGGTTAGGAGTTAGGGTTAGGTTTAGCGTTACTGTTAGGTTCACGGTTAGGGTTAGAGGGTTAGGAATGGGTTAGGGTTAGCATTAGGGTGTGGGTTAGGTGAGGATAGGAGTTAGCTTTAAGGTATGGTTTAGAGTTAGGGTTAGGGTTAGGAGTACTGGTTAGGGTTGAGGTTAGGGTTAGGGTTAGGGTTAGGATTTAGTGTTAGGGTTAGAGTTAGGTCAGGGTTTGGGTATGCTGGTTAGGGTTAGGTTAGGGTTTGGATTAGTCTTGAGGTTAGTTTAGGGTTAGGGTGTGGGTTAGGGTAGCGGATAGGAGTTAGGGTTCAGGGTATGGGTTAGAGTGTTAGGGTGAGTACTAGTTAGGGTACAGGTTAGGAGTTTAAGGTTTGATCTGAGTTGAGGTTAGGGTTTGGGTATGTGAATACAGTTTAGGAGTTAGGGTTAGGGTTTAGGAGTACGGGTTAGGGTTAGGATGAGCACAGTTCAGGGTAGGTTTAGCGTTAGGGTATGGGTTAGGGTTAGAGTTAGGGTTAGCGGTAGGGTACAGTTTGAGTTTAGGGTTAGTGTACATTTTAGGGTTAGGGTTAGGGTTAGGGTGAGGATAAGAGTACAGTTTAGGGTTGGGCTTAGGTTTATGGTACGGGTGAGTGCAGGTTAGGAGTTGCAGTTTGCGGGTTAGGAGCAGGTTAGGGTTTAGGGTTAGGAGTTATGGAAAGGTTAGGGTTAGGGGTTAGGGTTAGGAGTGCGGGTTAGGGTTAGAGGTACTGGTTAGGTTTAGGGTTAGGGTTTGGGTACGTGTTAGGGTTAGGGTTAGGTTGAGGGTTAGGGTTAGGGTTTGGGTTCGGTTTTGGGTTTGGTTTAGGGTACAGGTTTGGGGTAGGTTTAGGGTTGGAGTTAGGGTTAGGGTTAGGATTAGGGTTAGGGGTTAAGAATGCAGGTTTGGGGTTAGATTTGGGTATACTTTAGGGTTGGGGTTAGGAGTTAGGGTTAGGATAAGGTATAGTTTAGAGTTGGGTTTAGGGTTATGAGTGCGGGTGAAGGTTGAGTGGGTTAGGGTAGGATTAGCGTACTGAGTTAGGGAGCAGGTTAAGTTTAAGGGTTAGGGTTATGGAAAGGTTAGGAGTTAGGGTTAGGGTTCGGGTTAGGTTAGGGTACTGGTTAGGGTTAGGTTTAGGGTTAGTGCGGATTAGCGTGCGAGTTAGGAGTTAGGGTTAGTGTTAGTGTTAGGGTTAGTGTTGATAGGGTTAGGGTTAGGAATGCAGGTTTAGGGTTAGAGTTAGGGTTAGCGTTAGGGTTGAGTTTAGTTGGATTTAGGGTTAGGGTTACAGTTGCAGGTTTAGGGTTGAGGGTTAGGTTTACGGTTAGGGTTAGGCGTTGAGTTCTGGGTTGGGGTAAGGGTTAGTACAGGTTAGGTTTAGGTGAAGGCTTAGGGTTGGTGTGCGGGTTAGGGTTTGGGACAGCTTAGGGTTAGGTGAGGTTACAGGTTATGTTTAGTGTTAGGGTTAGAGGTTAGGATGCAGGTTAGGGTTAGGGTTAGTGTCTGGTTTAGGGGTTGGTTGAGGATTAGGGTTACGGTACGGGTTAGGGTTAGGGTTAGGGTTAGGGTACGGGTTAGGGTTGAGTGTTAGGGTTAGTTTTACTGGTTAGGGTTAGGTTTAGAGTACGTGTTATGAATAGGGTTACGGTTAGGGTTAGGGTACTGGTTAGGGTTAGGGTACTGGTTAGGGTTAGGGTTAGGGTTAGGATACGGTACAGTTTAAGTTATGGTTAGGAGTTAGGTTATGTGTTAGGAGTTGGGGTTAGTGTTAGGGTATCGGTTAGGAGTTGGTGTTAGGTTAAGGTTTAGAGTGCTGGTTTATCTTTAGGGTTAGGAGGGTTAGGGTAGGATAGGGTTAGGGTTTGGTTTAGGAATTCTGCAGGTTAGGGTGGTTAGAGGTTGAAGGCTTAGGTTATGTATGGAGTTAGTGTTAGGGTTAGGTAGTGCAGTTAGGAGTTAGGGTTAGGGTTTGTTAAGTTTGGGTTACGGGTTAGGGTTAGGGTTAGTGTGAGCAGGTTAGGGTTAGGGTTAGGTTAGGATTACGGTGCTAGTTAGGGATAGGGTTAGGGTTAAGTGCGTGTTAGGAGTTAGGGTTAGGGTTCGGGTTAGGTTTAGGCGTGAGTGTCGGGTTAGGATTAGGGTACTGGTTAGGGTTAGGGATAGGGATGAGTTAGGGTATGGGTTAGGGTTAGGTACAGGTTAGGTATGGGTTAGGTCTGTGATTAGTGTACTGGGTGAGTTAGGGTCAGTCTAAGGATACGGGTTAGGATTAGGGTTAGGTTGAGTGTACAGGTTAGGGTTAGAGGTGAGGTTAGGGTTGCAGGATAGGATTAGGGTTAAGCGTTAGGGTGCTGGTTAGGAGTTAGGGTTAGGATAAAGGTTAGGGTTAGGGTTAGGGTTAGGGTTAGGGTTAGGGTTAGGGTTAGGGTTAGGTTTAGGGTTAGGGTTACGGTTAGTTTTAGAGTGCTGGTTGGGGTTAGGGTTAGTGTTAGGGTACTGGTTAGGATTAGGGTTAGGGTTAGGGTGCGGGTTAGGGTTGGCTTTAGGGTTAGGGTACGGATTAGGGTTAGGGTTGGGGATAGGGTCAGTGTTATGGTTAGGGTTAGGGTACAGGTTAGGGTTAAGGTTATGATTAGGGTTAGGGTTAGGGTTAGGGTACAGTTTAGGGTTAGAGTAAGGGTTAGTGTTCAGGTTAGGGTATTGGTTAGGGTTAGGTTTGGGGTTAGGGTACTGTTTAGGGTTAGGGTAAGGGGAAAGGAGTTGCAGCGTTAGTGTTAGGAGTTATGTTTAGGAGTGCGGTTTAGTTTTAGGGTTAGGGTTAGTGCCGTTAGGGTTAGGAGCTAGGAGTGAGGGTAATTGAGGTTAGGGTTAGGTTAAGGTGTGGGTTAGGGTTAGGGGTTAGGGTTGCAGATGCGTGTTAGGGTTAGAGTTAGGGTTTGATGCAGGTTAGGGTTAGGTTTAGGGTTAGGGTAGGAGTTAGGGTTAGGGTTAGGTTTAGGGTATGGTTTAGGGTTTAGGTTAGGGTTAGGGTTAGGAGTGCGGGTTAGCAATTGGGTTAGGGTTAGGGTTAGGTTTGCAGTGCGGGTTAGGGTTAGGGTTAGGGTAAGGGTGAGGTTAGTGTTGAGTGGGTTCCAGGTTAGGGTTAGGGTTAGGGTTAGAGCACGGGTTAGGGTTGAGGTTAGGGTTAGGGTTAGGGTCCTGGTTGAGCAGGTTTAGGATGCGGTTTAGGGTTAGAAAGGAGTTGAGGGTTAGGGTACAGGTTAGGAGTTAGAGTGCGGGATGAGGTTAGGGTACTAGTTAGGAGTTAGGGTTAGGGTTAGGTTTAGGGTTAGGGTACAGGTTAGAGTTAGGGTTAGGGAAAAGGGTTACAGTACAGTTTAGGTTTAGGTTTAGGGTTAGGTTACGGGTAGGGTTAGGGTTAGGGTATGGGTTATAGTACGGGTTAGGGTGATGGTTATGATACTGGTTAGGGTTAGTGTTAGTGTTAGGGTACGGGTTAGGGTTAGGGTACGGCTTAGGGTTAGGGTGCGTGTACGTGTTAGGTTTAGGTTTAGGGTTAGTGTTAGGGTTCGGGTTAGGGTTACGGTAGGGGAGCGAGTTAAGCTTAGGGTTAGGGTTAGTGTACAGTAGGGTTGGGGTTAGGTTTAGGTTACGGGTAGGTTTAGGATTAAGGTACGGGTTACATTTCACGTTAGAGTTAGGACTAGGGTTAGGGTTAGGGTTAGGTTACGGGTTAGGTTTAGGTTTAGGGTACTGGTAACTGAATAGTGTAGGGTTAGGGTTACGTTTACGGTTAGGTTACGGGTTAGGGTTACAGTTAGGTTACGTGTTACACTATGGGTTAGGGTTAGGGTGAGGGTACGGGTTAGGGTACGGGTACAGGTTAGGGTACTGGTAAGTGTTAGGGTTAGTGTTAGGGAAGCGGTTAGGGTTATGTTAAGGGTACGGGTTAGGGTTAAGTTTAGAGATAGTGTTAGGGTTAGGGTTACATTACTGGTTAGGGTTACGGTGAGGGTACGGGTTAGGGTACGGGATAGGATTAGTTTAGGTTTAGGTTTAGGGTATGGGTTAGCAATAGGGTTAGGGTTAAGGTTAGGTTTAGGGTACTGGTTAGGGTTAGGGTTAGGATGAGGGTACTGGAGCGAGTTAGGATTAGGGTTAAGATAAGTGTACGGATTAGGGTTAGGGTAGGGTATGGGTTAGGGTTAGGGTTAGCGTTAGGGTTAGGGTTAGGGTACTGTTTAGGGTTAGGTTTAGGGTTTGGGTAGTGTTAGGATACGGGTTAGGGTTAGGTTTAGGGTTAGGGTACGGGTTAGGGTCATGGTGAGGGTTATGGTTAGTGTTAGGGTACGGTTTGGGCATAGGGTATGGATTAGGGTTACATTTAGGGTACGGATTAGGGTTAGGGTTAGGAGAGGGGTTAGGGTTAGGGTTAGGTTTAGGGTACGGGTTAGGGTTAAGTTTAGGGTTAGAGATAGGGTACAGGTTAGCAATAGGGTTAGGGTTAGGGTTAGGTTTAGGGTACGGGGTAGGGTTAGGGTTAGGGTACGGGTTAAGGTTAGTGTTAAGGTAAGGGTACGCGTAGGGTTAGGGTTTGGGTTAGGGTTAGGGTATGGGATAGGGTTAAGGTTAGGGTTAGGTGTAGGGTACTGTTTAGGGATCGGGTTAGGGTACGGTTTAGGGTTAGAATAAGGGTTAGGTTTAGGGTACAGGTTAGGTTTAGGGTACGGGTTAGGGTTAGTGTTAGGGTTAGTTTACTGGTTAGGGTTAGGGCTGGGTACGGGTTTCGGCACGGGTTAGGGTATGGGTTAGGATTACGGTACGGGTTACGGTTAGGGTTAGGGATAGGGTACCGCTTATGGTAAAGGTGAGGGTATGGGTTAGGTTTAGGTTTAGGGTTAGGGTTCGGGTTAGGGTATGGGTTAGGGTTTGGGTTAGGGTTAGGTTTAGGGTTAGGTTACGTGTTAGGGTTAGGGAGAGGGTACGGGTTACGGAAAAGTGTAGGGTTAGCGTTATGTTTAGGGTTACGTGACGGGTTAGTGTTAGGGTTAGGTTACGTGTTACTGTACGGGTTAGTGTTAGGGTTAGGGTTAGGGTTAGGGTTAGGTTTAGGGTATAGTTTAGGTTTAGGGTTAGGGTTAGGGTACGGTTTAGGGTTAGGGTTAGGGTTAGGGTACGGTTTAGGGTTAGGGTTAGGGTTAGGGTACGGGTTAGGATTAGGATTTGGGTTAGGGTTAGGGTCTGTTTAAGGTTAGGCTTAGGTTTAGGCTTTGGGTTAGGGTACGGGTTAGGCCACGGGTTAGGTTATGGGTTAGGGTTAGGGTTAGGGTACGGGTTAGGGTAGGGGTTAGGGTACGGATTAGGTTTAGGGTTAGGGTTAAGTTACAGTTTAGGGAAGGGAACGGGTTAGCGTACGATTTAGGGTTAGGGTTAGGGTACTGGTTAGGGTTAGGGTTGTTAGGGTTAGAGTAGTGGGGAGGATTAGGGTTATGGTGAGGGTACTGGAGAGGGTTAGGGTTAGCGTTAGGGTAGTGTACGGTTTAGGGTTAGGGTTAGGGTTAGGGTACGGGTCAGGGTTAGGGGTAGGGTGAGTTTATTGGAGCGGGTTAGGGTTAGGGTAAGTGTACGATTTGGTTTAGGGTTAGGGTACGGGTTAGCGATAGGGTTAGGGTTAGTGTTAGGTTAGGGGTTAGGCTTAGGGTTCGGTTTAGGGTACAGGTTATGGTTAAGGTTAGGGTTAGGGTTAGGGTACGGGTTAGCAATAAGGTTAGGGTTAGGGTTAGGGTTAGTTTTAGGGTACGGGTTAGGGTTAGGGTAGGAGTTAGGTTTAGGGTTAGGGTTAGGGTTCGGTTTAGGGTACGGGTTAGGGTTAAGGTTAGGGTTAGGGTTAGTGTAGGGGTTAGCAATAGGGTTAGGGTTAGGTTTAGGGTACTGGTTAGGGTTAGGGTTAGGGTAGGGGTTAGGGTTAGGGTTAGGGTTAGGGTTCGGTTTAGGGTTCGGGTTAGGGTTAAGTTTAGGGTTCGGGTTAGGGTACGGGTTAACAATAGGGTTAGGGTTAGTTTTAGGGTTAGGGTTAGCGTACGGGTTAGGGTTTGGTTTCGGGTAAGGGTACGGGTTAGGGTTAGGGTTGGGGTATGGGTTACGGTACGGGTTAGGGGACTGATTAGGTTTAGGGTTAGCATTAGGGTTAAGTTACGGATTAGGGTTAGGGTACAGATTTGGGTATGGTTTAGGGTTAGGGTTAGGGTATGGGTTGGGGTTAGGGTTAGGTATAGGGTCATGGTATGGTTTAGGTTTAGGCTTAGGTTTAGGGTACGGGTTAGGTTTAGGGTACTGATTACGGTTAGGTTACGGGTTAGGGTTAGGTTTAGGGTTAGGGTTAGGGTACGGGTTAGGGGTAGGATTAGGGTTATGGTTAGGTTTAGGGTACGGGTTAGAGTTAGGGTTAGGGTACCGGTTAGGTTTAGGGTTAGGGTAAGGGGTAGTATTAGGGTACGGTTTAGGTTTATGGTAGGTTTATCGTACAGGTTAGGGTCTGGGTTAGGGTAAAGGTTAGGGTGCGGGTTAGGTTTTACGGTTAGTGTTAGGGAAAGGGTTAGTGTTGGGGATAGGGTTAGTTTACGGTTTAGGGCTAGGGTTAGGGTTAGGGTTATGTTACGGCTTAGGGTTTTAGGGTTAGGGTTAGGGTTAGGGTTAGGTTTAGGGTACTGTTTAGGGATGGGTTATGGATTAGGGTTTGGGTTAGTGTTTGGTAAAGGGTTAGGGTATGGGTTCGGGTTAGTTTTTAGGGTTTGGTTTAGGTTACACGTTAGTGTTTGGTTTATGGTTAGGTTTAGGATTAGGGTTTGCGTTAGGTTTAGGGTTAGGGTATGAGATAGGGTTAGTGTTAGGGTTAGGGTTAGGTTACTGGATTAAGTTTAGGGTTAGGTTTAGGGTTTGGGTATGGGTTAGGAGTTAGGGTTAGGGTACGGGTTAGCGTTAGGTTTAGCGTTAGGTTATGGTTTAGGGTTAGATTTAGGGAACCGATTAGGGTTAGGGTTAGGTTACTGGTTAAGGTTAGGGTTAGGGTTAGGGTTTGGGTACGGGTTAGGGTTAGGTTTAGGGTACGGGTTAGCATTAGGATTAGCGTTAGGTTACAGGTTAGGTTAGGTTTAGGGTACGGATTAGGGTTAGGGTTAGGTTACAGGTTAGGGTTAGAGTTAGGGTTAGCGTTAGGGTACGTGTTAGTATTAGGGTTAGGTTTAGGGTACTGGTAAGGGTGAGAGTGAGGTTTACGGAACAGGTAAGGGTTAGGGTTAGGGTTTGGGTTAGTGTTAGGGTTAGTGTACGGGTAAGGGTTGGGGTTAGGGTTATGGTACGGGTTAGGTGTGGGTTTAGGGTAGGGGTAAGGGCACGGGTTAGGTTACTGATAAGGTTTAGGGTTAGCGTCAGTGTTAAGTAAAGGATTAGAGTTACGTTATGGGTTAAGGTACGGGTTAGGTTGAGGGTTAGGGTATGGTTTGGGTTAGGGATAGGTTTAGGGTTAGGGTATGGGTTAGAGGTAGGGTTAGGGTTCTGGTTAGGGTTAGGGTTAGGGTTAGGGTTAGGGTTAGGGTTATGGTACGGGTTAGCTTGAGGGTTAGGGTTAGTTTTAGGGTTAAGATTAGGGTACGGATTAGGGTTATGGTTAGGGTTAGGGTTGGGGTACGGGTTAGGGTTAGGGTACTGGTTAGTTTAGGATACGGTTTAGGGTTAGGGTTAGGGTTAGGGTTAGGTTTATGGTTAAGGTACGGGTTAGCGTACGGGTTACGGATAGGGTTAATGTTAGTGTAGGGTTAGGGTACGGGTTAGGGTTAGGGTTAGGTTTAGGGAAGGGGTTAGGGTTAAGGTTAGGGTTAGGGTACGGGTTAGGATTTGGGTTAGGGTTAGGTTAGGGTTAGGTTACGGGTTAGGCTGAGTGTTAGGATAGCGTTAGGGTACGGGTTAGGGTTAGGGTACTTTTTAGGGTTACGGTTATTGTACGGGTTAAGGTTAGTGTAAGGGTTAGGGTTAGGGTACGGGTTATGGTTTTGGATGGCTTAGGGTTAGGGTGAGGGTACGTTTTAGGTTTAGTGTTGGGGTTAGGGTGAGGATACGGGTTAGGGTAGGGTGAGGGTACGGGTTAGGGTTAGTGTTAGGGTTAGGGTTAGGGTACGGGTTAGGGTTAGGGTACGGGTTAGGGTATGGGTTATGAATGGGGTTAGGGTTAGGGTTAAGGTACTGTTTTGGGTTACGGTTATGGTTAGGGTTATGGTTAGGGTTAGTATATGGTTTAGGGTTAGGGTTAGCGGTAGGGTTATGGTACGGGTTATGGTTAGGGATAGGGTTAGGGTAATGTTTAGGGTTATAGTTAGGGTTAGGATACGGGTTAGGGTTAAGGTTAGGTTTACGGTTACAGTTAGGGTTAGGGTAAGGGTACGGGTTAGGGTTAGGGTTAGGTTACTGGTTAGGGTTAGGGTTAGGGTATGGGTTACGGTACGGGTTAGGGTTAGGTTTAGGGTACTGCTTAGGGGTAGGGTTAGGGTTAGGGTACGGGTTAGGGTACCGGTTAGGTTTAGGTTTAGTGTTAGGTTTATGTTACGGTATAAGGTTAGGGTGGGTACGGGTTAGGGTTAGGGTTAGGGTTAGGGTTAGGATACGGTTTAGGGTTAGGGTTAGGGGTAGGGTTATGGTACGGGTTAGGGTTAGCGATAGGGTTAGGGTACTGTTTAGGGTTATAGTTAGGGTTAGGATACGGGTTAGGGTTAGGGTTAGGTTTACGGTTACAGTTAGGGTTAGGGTTAGGGTACGCGTTAGGGTTAAGTTTAGGGTTAGGGTTAGGGTTAGGGTACGGGTTATGGTACGGGTTAGGGTTAGGGTTAGGGTACTGGTTAGGGTTAGGGTTAGGGTTAGGTTACGGGTTAGGGTATGGGTTAGGGTACCCGTTAGGTTTAGGGTTAGGGTAGGTTTAGGTTACGGTATAAGGTTAGGGTGGATACGGGTTAGGGTTAGGGTTAGGGTTAGGGTTAGGGTTAGGGTTATGGTTAGGATACGGTTTAGGGTACAGGTTGAGTGCGGTGTATGAGTGCAGGTTAGGGTTAGGGTTAGGGTTAGGGTTAGGGTACTGGTTTTCGTTAGGATTAGGATTAGGATACGGGTTAGGTTTAGGTAGAGGTTTAGGTTTAGGGTTAGGGTTAGGGTTAGGTTTATGGTATGGCTTAGTGATAGGATTAAGCTTAGGATTAGTGTTACGGTAGGGTTAGGGTTAGAGTTAGGGTTTAGGGTTAGGGTTAGATTGAGGGTGTAGATACCGGTTAGGTTTAGGGTTAGGGTTAGGTTTTGGGTATGGCTTAGGATACGGGTTATGGTTAGGGTTAGGTTTAGGGTACGGGTTAGGGTATGGGTTAGGGTTAGTTTTAAGGTACTGGTTAGGGAACGGATTAGGGTTAGGGTTAGGATACGGTTTAGGGAATGGGTTAGGGTTAGGATTAGGGTACGGGTTAGGGTACGGGTTAGGGTTAGGGTATGGATTAGGGTTATAGTTAAGGTTAGGGTACGGGTTAGGATTAGGGTTATGGTTAGGGTTTGGGTAATGGTTAGGGTTAGGTTTAGGGTTAGGGTTAGGGACCAGGTTAGGGTTTGGGTTAGTATTAGGTTTAGGGTTAGGGTTAGGATATGTGTTAGGGTTAAGGGTTAGGGTTAGGGTACAGGTTCGGTTTAGCTTTAGGGCACTGGTTAGGGTTAGGTTCAGAGTTAGGGTATGGGTAAGCGTTAGGGTTAGGCTTAGGGTGCGGGTTACCATTAGGGTACGGTTTAGTGTTATGATTAGGGTTAGGTTTAGTGTACTGGTTTGGTTTAGGGTTAGGTTTAGTGTATGTGTTAGGTTTGGGGTTAGGGTTAGGGTTAGGTTTTCGTTACGGGTTAGGGTACGGGTTTAGGTTAGGGTTAGGTTTAGAGTTAGGGTTAGGGTACGGGTTAGGCAGAGGGTGAGGGTTAGGGTTAGGTTTAGGTTACAGGTTATTGTTAGGGTTAGGGTACGGGTTAGGATTAGGGTTAGGTTAAGGATACGGGTTAAGGTTAGGGTTAGGGTTAGGGTACGGGTTAGGGTTAAGGTTAGGGTTAGGGTTAGGGTACTGGTTAGTGTTAGGTTTAGGGTACAGTTTAGGGTTTGAGTAAGGTTTAGGGTTAGGGGACAGGTTAGGGTTAGGGTACGGGTTAGGGTTAGGGTGAGTGTACGGGATAGGGTTAGGGTTAGGGTTCGGTTACGGGTTAGGTTTAGGGCTGGGTACAGTTTTGGGGATGGTTTAGGTTACGGGTTAGGGTTAGGGTACGGGTACGGGTTAGGGTTAGGGTTAGGTTACGGGTTAGGGAAATGGTTAGGGTTAGGGTTAGGTTTAGGGATAGGGCACAGGTTAGGGTTAGGTTTACTGTTAGGGTTAGTATTACGACATGGGTAAGGGTTAGGGTTAGATTTAGGTTTAGGGTTCGGGTTAGGATTAGGTTTAGGTTTATGTTACTGGTTAGGGTTAGGGTTAGGGTTTGGGTACAGGTTAGGGATAGGGTTAGGGTTAGGATAAGGGTACGGATTGGGTTAGGGTTAGGTTACGGGTTAGGGTTAGGGTGAGTGTTAGAGTTAGGATTAGGGTAATGGGTAGGATTAGGGTTAGGGTTATGGTACGGAGTAGTGTACGGGTTACGGTACTGGTAAGGGTACGGGTTAGCGTTTAGGGTTAGGGTTAGGCAAAATGTTAGGGTTAGGGTTAGTGTTAGTGTACGGGTTAGGGTTAAGGTTAGGGTTAGGGTTAGGGTACGGCTTAGGGTTAGGGATAGGGTTAGTGGTAGGGTACGGTTTAGGGATAGGGTACGGATTAGGGTTAGGGTTAGGGTTAGGGTTAGGGTTAGGGATAGGGTACGAGTAAGCGTTAAGGTGAGCGTTATGGTAAGGGTTAGGGTATGGGTTAGGGTTAGGGTTCGGGTATGGCTTAGTGTTAGGGTTAGGGTTAGGGTTAGGGTACACATTAGGGTTACATTAGGTTTAGGGTACGAGTTAGGTTTAGTTTTAAGGTATGTGGTAGGGTACGGGTTAGGGTTAGTTTTAGGGTTATGGTACGGGTTATGGTACGTGTTAGGCGTAGGGTTAGAGTTTGGGTAAGGGTACAGGAAAGGTTTAGGGTTAGGGTACATGTACGGGTTAGGTTTTGGAATAGGGTATGGGTACGGGTCAGGTTAAGGTTAGGTTTACGGTTAGGGTTAGGGTACGGGATAGGGTTAGGGTTAGAGTTAGGATACTGGTTAGGGATAGAGTTAGGGTTAGGGTTAGGGTTAGGGTTAGGTTGCAGGTCAGGGTAAGGGTTAGGTTACGGGTTAGGCTTAGGGTTAGGGTTAGGGTTAGGGTACGGGTTAGGTTTAGGGTTAGGGTTAGGGTTAGGGTACTGGTTTGGGTTAGGATTAGGGTTAGGGTACTGGTTAGGGTTAGGTTTAGGGTTAGGGTTAGGGTTAGAGTAAGGGTTAGGGTTAGGGTTCGGGTAAGGGTTAGGGTACGGGTTAGGGTTAGGGTGAGTGTACGGGTTAGCAGTAGTGTTAGGGTTAGGGAAAGGTTACAGGATAGGGTTAGGGCTGGGTACAGGTTAGGGTAAGGTTTAGGGTACGGGTTAGGGTACGGGTTAGGTTTAGGTTACGGGTTAGGGTTACGGTTAGGGTTAGGGTTAGGGTACGGATAGGGTTATGGTTAGGGTTAGGGTACTGGTTAGCGTTAGTGTTAGGGTACGGGTTAGGGTTAGGGTAAGGGTTAGGGTTAGGGTATGGTTTGGGTTAGGGTTAGGGTTAGGGCTAGGGTACGGTTTAGGTTTAGGGTTAGGGTAAGTGTTAGGGTACCGGTTTCATTTAGGGTTAGGGTTAGGGTACGGGTTAGGTTTAGGGTTAGGTTTAGGGTACGGGTTAGGTTCAGGGTTAGTGTACGGCTTAGGGTACGGCATAGGGTTAGGGTTATGGTACCGATTAGGGTTAGGGTTGGGTAAGCGTACACATTAGGGTTAGGGTTTTGTATGGGTTAAGGTTAGGGTTAGGGTTAGGGTTAGGGTTAGGGTTAGGGTAATGGATAGGGTTAGTGATAGGGTTAGGGTCGGGGTTAGGGTTAGGGTTAGGGTTAGGTTTAGGTTTAGAATATGGGTTAGAGTTAAGGTTAGGGTTAGGGTTAGGATTAGGTTTAGCGTTAGGGTCCGGTTAGGGTTACGGTTAGGGAACGGGTTAGGGTACGGGTTAGGGTTAGTGTTAGAGTTAGGGTTAGGGTACGGGTTAGCAATAGAGTTAGGTTTAGGGTTAGGTTTAGTGTACGGGTTAGGTTTAGGGTTAGGGTACGGTTTAGGTTTATGTTTAGGGTAAGTGTACGCGTTAGGGTAAGGGTTATTGTTAGGGTTAGGGTACGGGTTAGGGTTAAGTTTAGGTTTAGGGTATTGGTGAGGGTTAGGGTCCAGTTTAGGGTTAGAGTAAGGGTTAGGTTTAGGGTACGGGTTAGGATTAGGGTACGGGTTAGGCTTAGGGTGAGTGTACGGGTTAGGGGTGGGTTCGGGTTAGGGTTAGGTTACGTGTAAGGGGTAGGGCAGGTTATGCGTTAGAGTACGGGTTAGGGTACGGGTAAGGGTTAGTGTACGGGTTAGGTTTAGGGTTAAGGTTAGGGTACTGGTTAGGGTTAGGGTTAGGGTTAGGGTTAGGGTTAGGGCGAGGATTAGGGTTAGGGTAATCGTTAGGGTTAGGGTTAGTGTAAGGGTTAGGGTTAGGGTACGGGCTAGGGTACGAGTTAAGGATAGGTTTAGGGTACATGTTAAGGTTATGGTTAGGGTTAGGGTACGGGTGAGGGTTAGGATTAGGGTTAGGGTTAGGGTACAGGTTAGGGTTAAGTTTAGGGTTAGGGTTAGGTTTAGGGTTAGGGTTAGGGTTAGGGGTTAGGGTTAGGGTTAGGGTACGGTATAGTGTTAAGGTTAGGGTTAGGGGTAGGGTACTGGTTAGGTTTAGGGTTAGGGTTAGGGTACTAGTTTGGTTTAGGGTTAGGTTTAGGGTAAGCATTAGGGTTAGGGTTAGGGTACGGATTTGGTTAGGGTTATGGTTAGGGTACTGGTTAGGGTTAGGGTTAGGGTAGGGGTTAGGGTTAGGGTTAGGGTTAGGTTGAGGGTACGGGTGAGGGTTAAGGTTAGGATACGGGTTACAGTTAGGTTTAGGGTTAGTGTTAGGGTTAGAGTAAGGGTACGGGTTAGCAATAGGGTCAGGGTTAGGGTTAGTGATAGAGTAAGGGTTAGGGTTAGGGTACGGGTTAGGGTTAGGGTACGGGTTGGGGTTAGAGTGAGTCTCTGGGTTAGCGGTAGGGTTAGCGTTAGGGTTAGGTTACGGGTTAGTGTTAGGGCTGGGTACGGGTTACGGTACGGTTTAGGGTACGGGTTAGGGTTAGCGTACGGGTTAGGGTTAGGGTTAGGTTAGGGTTAGGGTTAGGGTTACGGTTAGGGTTAGGGTACTGGTTAGGTTTAAGGTTAGGATACTGTTTAGAGTTAGTGTAAGGGTTAGGGTTTGTGTACGGGTTAGGGTTAGGGTACAGCTTAGGGTAAGAGTGAGGGTACGGGTTAGGTTTAGGGTTAGGGTTAGGGTTCAGTTACGGGTCAGGTTTAGGATTAGGTTACGGGTTAGGGTACGGGTTAGGTTAAGGGTTGGGTACTTGTTAGGTTTAGGGTTAGGGTTAGGGTACGGGTAAGGTTTAGGGTACTGATTACGGTTAGATTATGGGTGAGGGTTAGGTTTAGGGTTAGGGTTAGCATACGGGTTAGGGATAGGTTTAGGGTTAGGGTACAGGTTAGTGTTAGGGTTAGGGTACGGGTTAGGTTTAGGGTTAGGTTTATGGTACGGGTTAGGGTTAGGGTTAGGGCAAAGGTTAGGGTATGGGTTAGGGTTTAGGGTTAGTGTTAGGGAAAAGGTTAGTGTTGGGGATAGAGTTTGGGTACGGGTTAGGGCTAGGGTTAGGGTGAGGTTTAGGGTACGGCTTAGGGTTATGGTTAGGGTTAGGCTTAGGTTTAGGGTACTGTTTAGGGATGGGTTACGGGTTAGGGTTTGGGGTAGTGTTAGGTTTAGGGTTAGGGTTAGTGTTAGGCTTACTGTTAGGGTTAGGGTTAGGGTTAGGGTTAGTGTATGGGTAAGTGTTAAGTGTAGCCTAAGGGTAAGTGTTAGGGTACGGGTTAGGGTTAGGGTTAGGTTACGGCTTAGGGTTAGGTTTAGGGGTAGGGAACGGATTAGGGTACGGTTTAGGGTTAGGGTACGGGTAAGGGTTAGGTTTTGGGTTAGGGTACGGGTTACGGTATGGGTTAGGGTACGTGTTAGTGTACAGATTAGGGTAAGGGTTAGGGTACGGGTTAAGGTTAGCTTTAGAGTTAGGGTTAGATTAAGGGTTAGGGTTAGGGTACGGGTTAGGTTACGGGTTAGGGTTAGGGTTAGGGTACGGGTTAGGGTAGGGGTTAGGGTACAGATTAGGGTACATATTAGGGTTAGGGTTAAGTTACGGCTTAGGGTAGGGTACGGGTTAGTGTATGGTTTATGGTTAGAGTTATGGTATGGGTTGGGTTTAAGGTTAGGGTTAGGGTTAGGATATGGGTTAGGGTTAGTGTTAGGGTTAGGTTTAGGGTACTGGTTAGGGTATGGTTTAGGGTTAGAGTTAGGACACGTGTTAGGTTTAGGGTACTGATTACGGTTAGGTTATGGGTTAGGGTTAGGGTTAGGGTTAACGTACGGGTTAGGGTTTGGGTATTGGTTAGGGTTAGGGTACGGGTTAGGGTTAGGTTACGGTTAGGGTTATTGTTAGGTTACGGATTAAGTTTCGGGTTAGGTTTAGGGGTAGGGGTAGGGTACGGTTTAGTTTTAGGGTTAGGGTTATGTTACGGGTTAGGGTTAGGGATTGGCTTAGGGTTAGGGTTAGGGTACTGGTATGGTTAGAGTTAGGGTTAGGGTACGGTTTAGGTTTAGGGTTAGGGTTAGGGTTAGGTTTTTAGTATGGCTTAGTGATAGGGTTAAGGTTAGGATTAGGGTTAGGGTAGGGTTAGGGTTAGAGTTAGGTTGTGAGTCCCAGTTAGGTTTAGGGTTAGGGTTAGGTTTAGGGTACGGGTATGGATACAGGTTATGGTTAGGGTTAGGTTTAGGGTACGGGTTTGGGTATTGGTTATGGTTAGTTTTAAGGTCCTGGTTAGGGAACGGGTTAGGGTTAGGGTTAGGGTACAGGTTAGGGAGTGGGTTAGGGTTAGGCTTAGGGTACGGGTTAGGGTACGGGTTCGGGTTAGGGTTAGGGTACGGATTAGGGATAGGGTTAAGGTTAGGGTACGGGTTAGGATTAGGGTTAGGGTTAGGGTTAGGGTAAAGGTTAGGGTTAGGTTTAGGGTTAGGGTTAGGGTTAGGATACGGGTTAGGGTTAGGGTTAGGGTTAGGGTTAGGTTTAGGGTACGGGTTAGGGTTAGGGTTAGGGTTAGGGTTAGGGTTAGGGTTAGGGTACTGGTTTGGTTTACGTTTAGGGTTAGGGTATGGGTTAGGTTTAGGGTTAAGGTTTGGGTTAGTATACGGGTTAGGGTTAGGGTGAGGGTTTGGCTTAGGATTAGGGTAGGGTTAGGATTAGGATTAGGGTTATGGTACGGGTTACAGTATGCGTTAGGGTACTGGTTGGGGTACGGGGTAGGGTTGAGGGTTAGGGTTAGGGAAAGTGTTAGGATAAGGGTTAGGGTTAGGGTTAGGGTTAGGGCACAGTTTAGGGATACGGTACGGGATAGTGTTAAGGTTAGGGTTACGGTTAGTGTTAGGGGACGGGTAAGGGTTAGGGTTAGAGTTACAGAAAGTTTTAGGGTACAGGTTAGGTTTACGGTTAGGGTTAGTGTTAGGGTTAGGTTTAGTGTACGGGTTAGGGTTAGATTAGGTTTGCGGTACGGGTGAGGTTTAGGGTTAAGATATGTGGTAGGGTACGGGTTAGGGTTAGGGTGAGGGTTAGGGTTAGGGTTAGGGTATGGTTTAGGGATAGTGTACGGGTTAGGGTTAGGGTTAGGGAAAGGGTTAGGTTTAGGGTTAGGATTAGGGTATGGGTACATGTTAGGGTTAGCGTTAGGGTTAGGGTTCGGGTAAGGTTTAGGGTTAGCGTTACCGTAAGGGTTAGGTTATGGGTTAGGGTTAGGGTTTAGGTACGGCGTAGGTTTAGGGTTAGGGTTAGGGTACCGGTTAGGGTTAGTGTTAGGGTACGGGTTAGGTATAGAGTTAGGTTTAGGGTTAGGGTACTGGTTTGGGTTAGTGTTAGGGTTAGGATACAGGTTAGGTTTAGGTTTAGGGTTAGGGTTAGGGATAGGGTTAGGGTATGGGTTAGGTTTATTGTGAGGGTTAGGGTTAGGATTAGGGTACGGGTTAGGAATAGGTGTTAGGGTTTATGGTCGGAGGGTACGGGTAAGGGTTAGGGTTAGGGTACGGGTTAGGGTTAGGTTTAGGGTTAGGTTACGGTTTAGGGTTAGGGTTAGGGTTAGGGTACTGGTTTGGTTTAGGGTTAGGTTAAGGGTTAGGGTTAGGGTTAGGGTTAGGGTTAGGGTTAGGGTTAGGGTTAGGGTTAGTTTTAGGATATGGTTTAGGGATACGGTTAGGTGTTAGGGTTAGGGTTAGGAGTGCAGGTTAGGGTTAGGTTAGGGTGTTAGGTTATGGTTTAGGGTTAGGGTTAGGGTTAGAGTTAGGTTAGGAGTTAGGGTTAGGGTTAGTTTTAGGATATGGTTTAGGGATAGGGTTAGGGTTAGGGTTAGGGTTAGGGTTAGGGTTAAAGTGTTAGGGTTAGGGTTAGGTTAGGGTTAGGGTCAGGGTACGGTTTAGGGATACGGTATGGGTTAGGGTTACGGTTAGGGTACGGGTAAGGGTTAGAGTTAGCGTTACGGTAAGTTTATGGTACAGGTTAGTGTTAGTGTTAGGCTATGGCTTAGGGTTAGGGTTAGTATACGGGTTAGGGTTAGATTAGGTTTAGGGTACGGATTAGGTTTAGGGTTAAGGTATGTGGTCGGGTACGGGTTAGGTTTAGGGTTAGGGTTAGGGTACGGGTTAGGGTTATGGTTAGGGTTAGGCTTAGGCTACGTGTTAGGGTATGGGTTAGGGTATGGGTTACGTTTTGGTTTAGGGCTGGGTACAGGTTAGGGTTAGGGTTGGGTTTCATGTTAGGGTTAGTTTACGGGTTAGTGTTCGGGTTAAGGTTGGGTTTAGGGGTAGGGTTAGGGTTAGGTTTAGGCTTAGGGTACGAGTTAAGGTTACAGTTAGGGTTAGGTTATGGTTATTGTTAGGGTTGGGTTAGGTTTGGGTACCGGTTAGGGTACGGGTTAGGTTTAGGGTACGGGTTAGCGTTAGGGTTAGGTTACGGGTTAGGGTTAGGTTTAGGGTATGGGTTAGGTTTAGGGTTAGGTTACTCTTTAGGGTTAGGGTTAGGGTTAGCGTTAGGGTACGGGTTAGGGTTAGGGTTACGGTTCGGGTACAGGTTCGGGTGAGAGTGAGGGTTAGGGTACGGGTAAGGTTTAGGGTTAAGGTTAGGGTACGGGTTAGGGTTAGGGTACGGGTTAGGGTTAGGGTAATGGTTTGGGTTAGAGTTAGCTTTAAGGTTAGAGTACGAGTTAACCATAGATTTAGGGTTAGGGTTAGGGTTAGGGTTATGGTACGGGTTAGTGTTAGGTTTAGGGTAGGGGTTAGGGCACGGGTTAGGGTACTGATTAGGGTTAGGGTTAGCGTTAGGATTAAGTTACGGATTAGGGTTAAGATACGTGTTAGGTTATGGGTTAGCTTTAGGGTTAGGTTATGGGTTGGGTTTAGGGATAGGGTTAGGGTTAGGGTATGGGTTAGGGGTCTGGTTAGGGTTAGGGTACTGGTTAGGGTTAGGGTTTGGGTTAGAGTACGGGTTAGGGTTAGGGTTAGGGTATGGTACGGGTTAGGTTTAGGTTTAGGGTTACGTTTAGGGTTAGGATTAGTGTACTGGTTAGGGTTAGTGAGGTTAGGAGTGCAGGTTAGGGTTAGGGTTAGGGTAGGGTACGGTTTAGGGTTAGGGTTAGGGTTAGGTTACGGTGAGGGTTAGGTTTAGGGTACGGGTTAGGGGTAGGTTGAGGGTTAGGGTAGGGGTTAGATTTAGAGTTAGGGTTAGGGGTAGGGAACGGATTGGCGTTAGGTGTAGGGTACACGTTAGGGTTAGGGTTAGGGTTACGATAAGGGTACAGTTTACGGTTGGGGTTAGGGTTACGGTACGGGTTATGGTACGGGTTAGGGTACGGGATAGGGTACTGGTGAGGGTACAGGTTATGGTTTAGGGTTAGGAAAGTGCAGGTTAGGGTTAGGGTTAGGTTTAGGTTACGGGTTAGGGTTAGGATTAGGGTTAGGGTACTGGTTGGTGTTAGGATTAGGTTTAGGGTACGGGTTAGGTTTAGGTTTAGGGTACGGGTTAGGGTTAGAGTTAGGGTGTGGGTACGGGTGAGGGTTAGGTTTAGGGTTAGGGTTTAGGTACGGGTTAGGATACGTGTTATGGTTAGGGTAAGGGTTTGGGTATGCGTTAGGGTATGGGTTACGGTTAGGTGTAAGTTACAGGTTAGGGAACGAGTTAGGGTTAGTGTTAGGGTACAGGTTAGGGAATGGTTTAGGGTTAGGGTTACGGTTAGGGTACGGGTTAGGGTTAGGGTACAGATTAGGGTTAGGGTTAGGGTTAGGGTACGGATTAGGATTAGGGTTAGTGTTAGGGTACTGGTGAGGGTTAGGTTTAGGGTTTGGGTTAGGGTTCGGGTACAGGTTAGGTTTCGGTTAGGTTTAGGGTTAGGGATAGGATACAGGTTAGGGTTAAGTTTAGGGTTAGGTTTAGGGTACAGGTTAGGGTTAGGATTAGGGTTAGGGTACTGGTTAGGGTTAGGTTTAGGGTTAGGGTTAGGGTTAGCGTTAGGGTTAGGGTTAGGGTTAGGGTTAGGGTACGGGTAAGGGTTAGGGTTAGGTTAAGGGTACAGGTTACGGTTAGGCTTAGGGTTAGGTTACGGGTTAAGGTTAAGTTTAGGTTTAGGGTTAGGGTACTGGTTAGGGGTCGCATTAGGGTACAGTTTAGGGTTAGAATAATTGTAAGGGTTAGGGGACGGGTAAGTGTTAGGGTACGGGAAAGGGATAGGGTGAGTGTACGGGTTAGGGTAACTGTTAGGGTTAGGGTTAGGGTTTGGTTACGGGTTAGGGTGAGGGTTGGGTACGCGTCAGGGTACGGGTTAGGTAGGGGTTAGGGTTAGGGTACGGGCACGGGTTAGGTTTAGGGTTAGGTTACGGGTTAGGATTAGGGTTAGTGTACTGGTTAGTGTTAGGGTACAGGTTAGGGTGAGGATTAGGGTTAGGGTTAGGATACGGGTAAAGGTTAGGGTTAGGGTTAGGGTACGGGTTAGGATTAGGTTTAGGGTTAGGGCACTTGTTAGGGTTAGTGTTAGGGTTAGGGTACAGGTTAGGGGTAGGGTTAGGGTTAGGGTACTGGTTAGGGTCAGGGTTAAGTTATGGGTTAGGGTTAGATTTAGGGTTATGTTTAGGGTTAGGGAATGGGTTAGGGTTCGGGTTAGTCTTAGGGTTAGGGTTAGGGTACTGGTTTGGTTTAGGGGTAGGGTTAGGGTACAGGTTAGGTTTAGGGTTAATGTTAGGGTTAGGGTTAGCGTACAGGTAAGGGAACAGGTTAGGCTTACGGTTAGTGTACGGCTTAGGGTACGGGTTAGGATTAGGGTAGGGTACGGGTTAGGGTTAGGGTTAGGGTAAGTGTAAGGGTTAGAGTTAGGGTTAGGGTACGGGTTAGGGTTATGGTTAGGGTAGGGTTAGGATACTGTTTAGGGTTAGGGTTAGGGGAAGGGTAGGGGTTAGGGTTAGGGTTAGGGTTAGGTTTAGGGTACGGGTTAGGGTTAAGGTTCGGGTTAGGGTTAGTGTACGGATTAGCAATAGGGTTAGGGTTAGGGTTAGGGTGAGGGTTAGGGTTAGGGTTAGGGTAAGGTTAGGGTTATGGTTAGCGTACGGGTTAGGGTTAGGGTTAGGATTTGGTTACGGGTTAGGGTTAGGTTTAGGGTTAGGGTACTGGTTAGGGTTAGGGTTAGGGTTAGGGTTAGGGTAGGGATTAGGGTTAGGATTAGGATTAGGGTACGGGATAGGGTTAAGTTTAGGGTTAGGTTTAGGGTACTGCTTAGGCTTAGGTTTATGGTAAGGGTTAGGGTTAGAGTAAGGTTTAGGGTTCGGGTATGGTTTAGGTTTAGGGTACGGGTTAGGTTTAGGTTTAGGGTTAGGGTACAGGTTATGGTTAGGGTAAGGGTTAGGGTATGGGTTAGGGTTAGGGTTAGGGTTAGGGTACTGGTTTGTTTTAGGGTTAGTGTTAGGATACTGTTTAGGTTTATGGTTAGGCTTAGGGTTAGGTTTAGGGTATGGGTTAGGGCATGAGTTAGGGTTAGGGTTAGTGTACGGCTTAGGGTACGGGTTATGATTAGGGTTATGGTACGGATGTAGGTTATGGTTCGGGTAAGGGTACGGGTTAGGGTTAGGGTTAGGGTAATTGTAAGGGTTAGTGTTAGTGTACTGGTTAGGGTGTCGGTTAGGGTTAGGGTAGGGGTTAGGGTTATGGTGAGGGTTAGGTTTAGGGTACGGGTTAGGGTTAAGTATAGGGCTACGGTTAGGGTTAGGGTACTGGTTAGGGTTAGGGTAAGGGTACTGGTTTGGTTTAGGGTTAGGATTAGGGTACTGGTTAGGTTTAGGGATAGGGTTAGGGTTAGGTTTTGGGTATGGTTTAGGGCACGGGTTAGGGTTAGTGTACGGCTTAGGGTACAGATTAGGGTTAGGGTTAGGGTACAGGTGTAGGTTATTGTTAGGGTAAGGTTACGGGTTAGGGTTAGGGTTAGGGGACGTTTTAAGGTTAGGGTTGGTGTACTGGTTAGGGTGTGGGTTAGGGTTAGGGTAGGGGTTAGGGTTATGGTGAGGGTTAGGTTTAGGGTACGATTTAGGTTTAAGGTTAGGGTTAGGGTTAAGGTTAGGGTTAAGATACGGTTTAGGGTTACGGTTAGGGTATGGGTTAGGGTACAGGTTAGGGTTAGGTTTAGGGTACGGGTTAGGTTTAGGTTTAGGGCACGGGTTATGGTTCAGGTTATGGTTAGGGTTAGGGTACGGGTTAG
The DNA here is from genome assembly GCA_024500485.1 of Vulpes ferrilata. NCBI lineage: Eukaryota > Metazoa > Chordata > Mammalia > Carnivora > Canidae > Vulpes > Vulpes ferrilata. The sequence goes on from CM044695.1 coordinate 58,268,390, forward strand.
GGTTAGGTTTAGGATACGGTTTAGGGTTTGGAATAGGATTGGGGTTAGGGTACTGGTTTGGTTTAGTCTTAGGGTTAGTTTACTGGTTAGGTTTAGGGTTAGGGTTAGAGTAAGTGTACGGGTTGGGTTTAGGGTGAGGGTTAGGGTTAGGTTTAAGGTAGGGGTTAGGATTAGGATTAGGGTTATGGTACAGGTTAGGGTATGCGTTATGGTACTGGTTAGGGTACGGATTAGGGTTAGGGTTAGCGTTACGGTAAGTTTTAGGGTACACGTTAGGGTTAGGGATAGGTTATGGCTTAGGGTTAGGGTTAGGGTGAGGTTAAGTGTATGGGTTAGGGTAAGATTAGGTTTAGGGTACGGGTTAGGTTTAGGGTTAAGGTATGTGGTAGGGTACGGTTTAGGGTTATGTTGAGGGTTAGGGTTAGGGTACTGGTTAGGGTTAGGTACGTGTTAGGGTTAGGGTTAGGGTACGGGTTAGGGTACGGGAAAGGGTACGGGTTAGGGTTAGGGTTAGGGTTAGGATACGGGTTAGGGTACGGGTTAGGGTTAGGGTTAGGGCTGGGTACGGGTTAGGGTTTGGGTACGGGATATGGTTAGGTTTAGCGTTAGGATTAGCGTACTGGTTAGTGTTCAGGTTATGGTTAGGTTTAGGTTTAGGGTTAGGTTTAGGTTTAGGGTTAGTGTACGACTTAGGGTTAGGGTTAGTGTTAGGGTTAGGGTACTGCTTAGGGTGAGAGTTAGGGTTAGGGTTAGGGTACGGTTAGCGTAGGTTTAGGGTTAGGTTACAGGTTAGGGTTAGGTTTAAGGTACGGTTTAGGGTTAGGGTGAGGTTACGCGTTAGGGTACGCGTTAGGTTTAGGGTTCCGGTTAAGGTAAGGGTTAGGTTTAGGGTACGGGTTAGGGTAAGGGTTACGGTTAGGGTACAGTTTAGGGTTAAGGTTAGGGTTAGAGTTAGGGTTAGTATATGGGTTAGGGTTAGGGTTTGGGTTAGGGTTAGGGTTAGGGTTAGGGTTAGGGTAATGGTTAGGGTTAGGGTTAGGGTTAGGGTCAGGGTACGGGTTAGGTCTAGGGTTAGGGTTAGGGTTAGGGTTAGGGTTAGAGTACGGGTTAGGGTTAGGGTTAGGTTACGGGTTAGGGTTAGGGTTAGGGTTAGGGTCTTGGTATGTTTTAGGGTTAGGGTTAGGGTACGGGATAGGTTTAGGGATAGGGTTAGGGTTAGGTTTAGGGTACAGGTTAGGGTTAGGGTACGTGTTAGGGTTAGGGTTAGGGTTAGGGTAAGGGTAAGGGTATGGGTTAGGGTAGCGTTAGGGTACGGGTTAGGTTTAGGGTTAGGGATAGGGTTAGGGTACTGGTTAGGCTTAGGGTTAGGGTAGGGGCTAGGTTTAGGGTTAGGGTTAGGTTTAGGGATAGGGTATGGGTAGGGTTAGAGTTAGGGTACGGGTTAGGGCACGGATTAGCGTTAGTGTTAGCGTTAGGTTTAGGGTACGGGTTCGCAATAGGGTTAGGGTTAGGGTTAGGTTTCGGGTACGGGTTAGGGTTAGGGTACTGGTTAGTGTTAGGGTACTGGTTAGGGTTACATTAAGGTTTAGGGTTAGGGTACGGGTTAAGGTTAGGGTACGGGTTAGGGTTAGGGTACAGTTAGGGTTAGGGTGACTGTACAGGTGAGGGTTAGGGTCAGGGTCAGGTTACGGTTTAGGTTTAGGGCTGGGTACGGGTTAGGGTACGTTTTAAGGTAAGGGTTAGGGTTGGGGTAGGGGTTAGTGATAGGGTTATGGTTAGGTTACGGGTTAGGGTTAGGGTACGGGTTAGGGTTACGTTTAGGGTTAGGGATACGGTTAGGGTACAGGTTAGGGCTAGGTTTAGGGTTAGGGTACTGGTTAGGGTTAGGGTTAGGGTACGGGTTAGGGTTAGGGTTAGGTTACGGGTTCGGGTAAGGGTTAGGGTTAGGGTTAGGGTAAGGTTTAGGGATAGGATTAGGGTTAGGTTTAAGGTATGGTTTAGGGCACGGTTTAAGGTTAGCGTTAGTGTACGGCTAGGGTACAGGTTAGGGTTAGGGTTAGGGTACGGGTGGAGGTTATGTTTAGGGTAAGGTTACGGGTTAGGGTTAGGGTTAGGGTACGTTTTAGGGTTAGGGTTAGTGTACTGGTTAGGGTGTGGGTTAGGGTTAGGGTAGGGGTTAGGGTTATGGTGAGGGTTAGGTTTAGGGTACGATTTAGGGTTAAGGTTAGGGTTAGGGTTAGGTTTAGGGTTAGGGTTAAGGTACGGGTTAGGGTTTCGGTTAGGGTACGGGTTAGGGTATGGGTTAGGGTTAGGTTTAGAGTACAGGTTAGGTTTAGGTTTAGTGTTCGGTTTACGGTTCGGGTTAGGGTTAGGGTTAGGGTTAGGGTATGGGTTAGGGTTAGGTTTAGGATACAATTTAGGGTTAGGAATAGGATTGGGGTGAGGGTACTGGTTTGGTTTAGTTTTAGGTTTAGGGTACGGATTAGGTTTAGGGTTAGGGTTAGGGTTAGAGTTAGTGTACGGGTTAGGGTTAGGGTTAGGGTTAGGGTTAGGTTAGGGTAGGGGTTAGGATTAGGATTAGAGTTATGGTACGGTTTAGGGTATGCGTCAGGGTACTGGTTAGGTTATGGGTTAGGGTACGGGTAACGGTTAGGGTTAGGGTTAGGGTAATGGTTAGGGTTAGGGTTAGGGTTAGGTTCAGGGTACGGGTTATGGTACGGGTTAGGGTTTGGGTACAGGTTAGGGTTAGGGTTAGGTTACGGGTTATGGTTAGGGTTAGGTTTAGTTTTAGGGTACAGTTAAGGGTTAGGGTTAGGGTTAGGGTACTGTTTAGGCTTAGGGTTAGGGTAGGGGTTTGGGTTAGGTTTAGGGTTAGGCTTAGGGATAGGGTACAGGTAGGATTACGGTTAGGGTACGGCTTAGGGTACAGGTTAGGGTTAGTGTTAGGGTTAGGTTTAGGGCACGGGTTCGCAATAGGGTTAGGGCTAGGGTTAGGTTTTGGGTACGGGTTAGGGTTAGGGTACTGGTGAGTGTTAGGGTATGGGTTAGGGTTACATTAAGGTTTAAGGTAAGGGTACGGGTTAGTGTCAGGGTAAAGGGTTAGGGTTAGGGTGACTGTACGGGTTCGGGTTAGGGTCAGGGACAGGTTACGGTTTAGGGTTAGGCCTGGGTACGGGTTAGGGTACGTGTTAGGGTACGGGTTAGGGTTGGGGTACGGGTTAGTGATAGGGTTAGGGTTAGGTTACGGGTTAGGGTTAGGGTACGTGTTAGGGTTAGGGTTAGGGTTAGGGATAGGGTTAGGGTACGGTTTAGGGTTAGGTTTAGGGTTAGGGTACTGGTTATGGTTTGGGACCGGGTTAGGGTTGGGATTAGGGTTAGGGTAGGGGTTAGGGTTAGGGTTAGGTTCCGGGTTAAGGTTAGGGTTAGGGTTAGGGTTAGGGTACGGGTTAGGGTTAGGGTTAGGGTTAGGGTTAGGGTTAGGGTTAGTGTTAGGGATAGGTTACGGGTTAGGGTTAGGGTTAGGTTACGGGTTAGGGTTAGGGCAGAGTACGGGTTAGGGTTAGGGTGTGGGTTAGGGTTAAGGTATTGGTTAAGGTTAGGGTAAGATTTAGGGTACGCGTTAGGGTTAGCGTTAGGGTACGGGTTAGGGTTAGGGTAGGCTTAGGGTACAGGTTAGGGTTAGGGGTAGGGTTAGGGTTAGGGTACAGGTTAGGGTAGGGTTATTGTTAGGCTACGGGTTAGGGATAGGGTTAGGGTTAGTGATAGGGTATGGGTTAGGGTTAGGGTGAGGGGTAGTGTTAGTGTACAGGTTAAGGTTAGGTTTCGGGTTAGTGTTCGGGTTATGGTTAAGTTTAGGATTAGGGTTAGGGTTAGGTTTAGAGTTAGAGTACGAGTTAGTTTTAGGGTTAGTGTTAGGGTTAGTGTACTGCTTAGGGTTAGGGTTAGGGTTAGGGTACGGATAACTTAGGGTTTGGGATTGGGTTAGGGTTAGGGTAAGGGTTAGCGTCAGGGTTATGGTTAGGTTATGGGTTAGGGTTAGGGTTAGGGTACGGTTTAGGGTTAGGGTGAGGTTATGCATTACGGTACGGGTTAGGGTTAGGGTACTGGTTAAGATGAGGGTTAGGTTTAGGATAAGGGTACGGGTTAGGTTTAGGGTTAGGTTTAGCGTAGGGGTTAGGGTTAGGGTTAGGGTTAGGGTTAGGGTTAGGTTACGTGTTAGGTTTAGGTTTAGGGTGGGTTACGGTACTGGTTAAGGTTAGGGTTAGGGTTAGGTTACGGGTTAGGGTTAGGGTTAGGGTACAGTTTACGTACGAGTTAGGGTTAGGGTAAGGGTATTGGTTAGGGTTAGGGTTAGGGATAGGGTACGGATTAGGGTTAGGATTAAGGTTAGGGTTAGGGTTAGGATACTGGTTAGGGTTAGGGTTAGGGTTAGGGTACGGGTTAGGGTTAGGGTTAGGGTACTGATTAGGGTTAGGGTTAGTTTAAGGTAGGGGTAAGGGTTAGTGTTAGGGTTAGGGTTAGGGTTAGGGTACAGGTTAGGGTTAGGGTTAGTCTAAGGGTATGGTAAGGGTACGGGTTAGGGTTAGGGTACGTGTTAGTGTTAGGGATAGGGTTAGGGTTAGGGTCAGGGTTAGGGATAGGGTATTGGTTAAGGTTAGGGTTAGGGTTAGGGTTAGGTTAGAGTTTAGGGTTAGGTTTGGGTTAGGGTTAGGTTTAGGATACTGGTTAGGGTTACGGTTAGGTTTAGGGTACGGGTTAGGGTTAGGGTTAGGGTTAGGGTATTGGTTAGGGTTAGGGTTAAGGTACTGATTAGGTTAGGGTTAGCGTTAAGGTACTGGTTAGGGTTAGGGTTAGGGTTAGGGTTAGGGTTAGGGTACGGGTATGGGTTAGGGTTAGGGTTAGTTAGGGTTAGGTTTAGGTACGGGTTAGGGTTAGGGTTAGGTTATGGGTTAGGGTTAGGGTTAGTTTACGGTTTAGGGTTAGGGTTAGGGTTAGGGTTAGTCTACTGGTTTGGTTTAGGGTAGGGTAAGGGTACAGGATAGGTTTAGGAATAGGTTTAGGGTTAGGTTTAGGGTACGGGTTAGGGTTAGGGTACTAGTTAGGGTTAGGTTTAGAGTTAGGGTAGGGGTTAGGGTTAGGATACGGGTTAGGTTTAGGGTACGCGTTAGTGTTAAGGTTAAGGTTAAGGTTAGGGTTAGCATAAGGGTACGGTTTAGAGTTACGTTTAGGGTACGGATTAGGGTATGGGTTACGGTTAGTGTTAGGGGTAGGTTTAGGGTACGGGTTAGCAATAGGATTAGGGTTAGGTTTAGGTTTAGTGTACGTGTTAGGGTTAGGGTTAGGGTTAGGGTAAGTTTACGGGTAAGGGTTAGGGTTAGGGTACGGGATAGGGTTAGGGTACGGGTTAAGGTTAGGGTGAGAGTACGGCTTAGGGGTAGGGTTAGGTTTAGGGTTAGGTTACGGGTTAGGGTTAGGGCTTGGTATGGGTTAGGGTACGGGTTAGGGTACGGGTTAGGTTTAGGGTACGGGTTAGGTTTAGGGTTAGGGTTAGGTTACGGGTTAGGGTTAGGGTTATGGTACTGGTTAGGGTTAGGGTTAGGGTACGGGTTAGGGTTAGTGTAAGGGTTAGGGTTAGTGTTCAGGTTAGGGATAGGGTACGGCTTCGGGTAAGGGTGAGGTTACGGGTTAGGTTTAGGGTGAGGATTAGGGTTAGGGTTACGGGTTAGGGTTAGGGTTAGGGTACGGATTAGGGTACGGGTTAGGTTTAGGGTTAGGGTTCAGGTACTGGTTAGAGTTAGGGTTAGGGATAGGGTTACGGGTGAGGGTTAGTGTTAGGGTTCAGGTTAGAGTATGGGTTATGTTTAGGGTTAGGTTTAGGGTACGGGTTAGGTTAGGTTAGGTTAGGTTTAAGGTACCGGTGAGGGTTAGGATTAGGTTTAGGGTACCTGTGAGGGTTAGGGTTAGGTTTAGGGTACGGGTTAGGGTTAAGGTTAGGGTTAGATTTAGGTTACAGTTTAGGTTAGGGTTAGGGTACGTGTTACAGTATTGGTTAGGGTTAGCGTTAGTATTTTGTTACGGGTTAGGGTTAGGGTTAAGGAATGGGTTACGGGACAGGTGTTGGTAAGGTTCAGGGTACTGGTTAGGGTTAGGGTTAGGGTTAGGTTACGGGTTAGGGTTACCTTTAGGGTACGGGGTACGGTACGGGTTATGGTTAGTTTTAGGGTACTGGTTAGGGTTAGGTTTAGGGTTAGGGTACGGATTAGGTTTAGGGTTAGGGTTAGAGTACGGGTTAGGATTAGGTTTAGGGTTAGGGTTAGGGTACTGGTAAGGGTTAGGGTTAGGGTTAGGATTAGGTTTAAGGTACTGGTTAGGGTTAGGGTTAGGGTTAGGGTACCGGTGAGGGTTAGGGTTAGGTTTAGGGTCCGGGTTAGGGTTAGGGTTAGATTTAGGTTACAGTTTAGGTTAGGGTTAGGGTACGTGTTACAGTACTGGTTAGGGTTAGCGTTAGTGTTTGGTTACGGGTTAGGGTTAGGGTTAAGGAATGGGTTACGGGACAGGTGTTGGTAAGGTTCAGGGTACTGGTTAGGGTTAGGGTTACGGTTAGTGTACGGATTAGGGTTAGGGTTAGGGTTAGTGTACAGGTTAGGTTTAGATTTAGGGTTAGGGTTAGGGTACTGGTTAGGGTTAGGGTTAGGGTTAGGGTACAGGTTAGGGTTAGGTTTAGGGTTAGGGTTAGGGTTAGGGTTAGGATACGGGTTAGGGTTAGGGTTAGGGTATAGGTTAGGGATAGGTTTTGGTTTTGGGTTAGGGTACTGGTTAGGTTTTGGGTTAGGGTTAGGGTACAGGTTAGGGTTAGGGTTAGGGGTAGGGTTATTGTACGGGTTAGGGTTAGGTTACGGGTAGGGTTACGGTTAGGGTTAGGTTTAGGGGTTAGGATTAGGGTACGGATTAGGGTTAGGGTTAGGGTAAGGGTACTGGTTTGGTTTAGGGTTAGGGTAAGGGTACGCGTTAGGGTTAGGGTTAGCGTACGGGTTAGAGTTAGGGTACTGGTTAGGGTTAGGTTTTGGGTTAGGGTAGGGGTTACGGTTAGGGTTAGGGTTTGGGTTAGGTTTAGGGTACGGCTTAGGGTTAAGGTTAGGTTTAGGGTTAGGTTTAGTGTTAGCTTTAGGTTACGGGTTAGGGTTACGGTTAGGGTACGGGTTAGGGTATGGGTTAGGGTTAGTTTTAGGGTTAGGGTTAGGGTACGGGTTAGCAATAGGGTTAGGGTTAGGTTTAGGTTTAGTTACGGGTTAGGGTTAGGGTACGGGTTACGGTACGGGTTAGGGTTAGTTTTAGGGTACTGGTTAGGAATATGTTTAGGGTTAGGGCACTCGTTAGGGTTAGGGTTAGGGTTTGGATTAGGGTACAGGTTAGGTTTAGGGTTAGGGTACAGGTTAGGGTTAGGGTAAGGGTACGGGTTAGGGTAAGGGTACGGGTTAGGGTACGGGTTAGGTTTAGTGGTAGGGTTAGGTTTAGGGTTAGGGTTAGGGTTAGGGTAAGTGTTAGGGTTACAGTTAGGGTACTGGTTAGGGTACGGGTTAGGGTTAGTGTACGGTTTAGCAATAGGGTTAGGGTTAGGGTTAGGGTTAGGGTACGGGTTAGGGTGAGGGTTAGGGTATGGGTTATGGCACGGGTTAGCGTTAGTGTGCGTGTTAGGGTTAGGGTGAGTGTGTGAGTTAAGGGTAGGGTTCGGTTAGGGTTAGGTTACAGGTTAGGGTTAGGGCTGGGTACGGGTTAGGGTACGATTTTTTTTTTTCCTGTCGGGTGACACCATTTATTGAAAGGCAACTTTGCTTTATCCACTTCACATACATGGAGGTAGCTGCACACAAACGTCTCTTCCCCATGACAAATCAAAGCAATCAAACATACCCTAAAGCCAAAGCACAACAGAATAAGCCTCTTGCCTTTGTCAAATGACACTCCGAAGCAGGGGGGAATAATTATAAAGGTATGCGATGATTGTCTCCTCAGCATTGCATTTGGCCACATATTTGTTTATTAAATAAATTTTTTTTCTTTTTAAGCTAGCTAAATATTCTTGAGTAGGGTTAGTTCTTAAAGCAATGAACAAAAATATGAGTATATAATAAAATCAAAGAATGATAGCATGTCAGAGCTGGAAAGGAAGGACCTTGCGCCCTGGTCCTCATTTATTCCAGGCATTCTTGGGCCCATCAAAGTCACGCCCTGGACCCTCCCTTCAGGAGGGTTTTTTTTTTTTTTCATTCAAATTCCTTTTATTTTTCCGTCAAAGAAAATGAAGTATTCCTGAAGTCCTGAATCAATTATTTCTTCTTAGTTTTCCAGTAGCTGTCATTGGTCTTCTTTTCTCATTGTTCTTCTGTTCAGGAGAAAGTGAACTATCTGAAGTAGGACATCGTCATTAAAACCTTTCACATTATTATCCTCAATTGTTTCATAGAGAGGTTTACTTTGTGTCCCCCAACATATATTTTTACGAGGGTTATTTTGATCAGCTTGCGTAGTCAGTGCCAAAGTATTTAACTGGAAGCAGAAAAAGGAAAAGTACTTTCCATCTGTGATCACATCCTGAGAGACAAAAGGCCGAGTAACATCTGCTTCACTCCAAAATCCTTGATACATAGCTTGTGCTCCAGTCCAAGCAAAGAGGCTTGCAATAGCATTAGCTCTAAAACCAACTTCTATCTGATCAGCACAGTTCCTTTTCAAAAGCCTTTCCCTTTTTAATTTGTCAGGTAATAGATGAAACTGTGTGTGACCATAACAGTATGGATCAGCTGTCTATTAGTATGGACAGCGGGTTAGCGTATGGTTTAGGGGTAGGGTTAGGGTACTGGTTGGGTTTAGGTTTAGGGTTAGGGTTAGGGTGTGGGTTAGGGTTAGGTGTAGGGTTAGGGTTAGGGTATGGTTTAGGTTTAGGGTTAGGGTTAGGATACGGGTTAGGTTTAGGGTACTGATTACGGTTAGGTTACGGGTTAGGGTTAGGGTATGGGGTAGGGTAATGGTTAGGGTACGTGGTAAGGTACGGGTTAGTGTTAGTGGTAGGGTTAGGGTTAGGGTACTGGTTAGGGTTAGGTTTAGGTTTAGGGTACAGGTTACGGTAAGGGTTAGGGTTAGGGATAAGGTACGGATAAGGTTAAGGGTTAGGGTTAGGTTTAGGGTACGGATTAGGGTCAGGGTTAGGCATAGGGTTAGGTTTTTCGTTAGGGTATGGGTACGGGTATGGGTTAGGGTTAGGGTAAGGGTACGGTTTAGGTTTAGGTTTGGGGTACGGGTATGTGTTAGGGTTAAGGTTTGGGTTAGGGTTAGGGTTAGGGAACGTGTTAGGGCTAGGGTTAGGGTTAGGGTACAGGTTAGGGTTAGAGTTAGGGTTAGGTTTAGGGTTAAGGTTAGGGTTAGGATACGGGTTAGATTAAGGGTTAGGTTTCGGGTTAGGTTTTGGGTTAGGGTTAGGGTTAGGGTTAGGGTACAGGTTAGGTTTCGGGTTAGGCTTAGGGTTAGGGTATGGGTTAGGGTTATGGTTAGGGTTAGGCTTAGGCTACGTGTTAGGGTTAGGGTTAGGGTATGGCTTAGGGTAAGGGTTACGTTTTGGGTTAGGGCTGGGTACGGGTTAGGGTTAGGGTTGGGTTTCAGGTTAGGGTTAGAGTACGGGTTAGTGTTCGGTTTATGGTTAGGTTTAGGGTTAGGGTTAGGCTTAGGGTTAGGGTACGAGTTAGGGATAGGGTTAAGGTTAGGGTTAGGTTACTGGTTAGTGTTAGGGTTGGGTCAGGTTTGGGTACGGGTTAGGGTTAGGGTTAGGGTTAGGGCACGGGTTAGCGTTAGGGTTAGGGTTAGGGTTAGGTTACGGGTTAGGGTTATGTTTAGGGTACGGGTTAGGTATAGGGTTAGGTTACTGTTTAGGGTTATGGTTAGGGTTAGCGTTAGGGTACGGGTTAGTATTAGTGTTAGGGTTAGGGTTCGGGTGAGGGTTAGGGTTAGGGTGTGGGTAAGGATTAGGGTTAGGGTTAGGGTTAGTGTTAGGGTTAGGGTATGGGTTAGGGTTAGGGTTACGTTTAGGGGTAGGGTAATGGTTAGGGTTCGAGTTAGGTTTAGTGTTAGGGTACGGATTAAGCATAGCGTTAGGGTTAGGGTTAGGTTTAGGGTTATGGTACGGGTTAGAGTTAGGTTTAGGGTAGGGGTTAGGGCACGGGTTAGGGTACTGATTAGGGTTAGCGTTAGCGTTAGGGTTAAGTTACGGATTAGGGTTAAGTTACGGGTTAGGTTACGGGTTAGCTTTAGGGTTAGGGTATGGGTTGGGTTTAGGGATAGGGTAAGGGTTAGGGTATGGGTTGGGGGTCCGGTTAGGGTTAGGGTACTGGTTAGGGTTAGGTTGTTTTTTAGAGTACGGGTTAGGGTTAGGTTTAGGGTTAGGGTTAGGGTATGCTACGGATTAGGTTTAGGGTTAGGGTTACATTTAGGGTTAGGATTAGTGTACTCGTTAGGGTTACGGTTAGGGTTAGAGTTAGGGAACGGGTTAAGATTAGGGTTAGGGTAGGGTACGGTTTAGGGTTAGGGTTAGGGTTAGGTTATGGGTTAGGGTTAGGTTTAGGGTACGGTTTAGGGGTAGGTTTAGGGTTAGGGTACGGGATAGGATTAGAGTTAGGGTTAGGGGTAGGGTCCAGTTTGGTGTTAGGAGTAGGGTACACGTTAAGGTTAGGTTTAGGGTTAGGATAAGGGTACAGTTTAGGGTTGGGGTTAGGGTTATTGTACGGTTTATGGTACGGGTTAGGGTACTGGTTAGGGTACGGGTTATGGTTGAGGGTTAGTGTTAGGGTTAGGGTACGGGTTAGCGACCGGGTTAGGGTTAGGGTTAGTGTTAATGTGAGGGTTAGGGTTAGGGGTAGGGTACTGGTTAGGGTTAGTGTTAGTGTTAGGTACGGTTTAGGGGTAGTGTAAGGGTTAGGGTTAGGGTACGGGTTAGGGTTAAGGGACGGCTTAGGGATAGGGTGAGGGTACGGGTTAGGTTTAGGGTTAGGGTTAGGTTAGGGTTAGGGAACGGGTTAGGGTTAGGTTTAGGGTACGGGTTAGGGTTAGAGTTAGGGTTAGGTTACAGTACGGGTTAGGGTTTGGGTTAGGGTTAGCTTAAGATTTACGGTTAGGGTTAGTGTACGGGTTACGGTACAGGTTAGGGTTAGGGTTAGGATGAGGTTAGACGTTAGGTTTAGGGTTAGGGTTAGGGGACGGGATACGTTATGGGTAGGGTTAGGGTTAGGGTACTGGTTAGGTTACGGGTTAGGTTTAGGGTTAGTGTTAGGGTTAGGGTACTGGTTAGGGTTAGGGTTAGGTTAAGGGTAGGGGTTAGGGATAGGGTTAGGGTTAGGGTTAGGTTACGGGTTAGGGTTAGGGTTAGGGTACAGTTTAGGTTTAGGGTTAGGATTAGGGTTAGGTTATAGGTTAGGGTTAGGGTATGGTACGGCTTAGGGTTAGCGTTAGGTTTAGGGTTAGGATTCGGGTTAGGGTACGGGTTAGGTTATGGGTTAGGGAACGGGATAGGCGTAGTCTTAGGGTTAGGGTTAGGGTTAGGGTACGGGTTAGGTTTAGGGTTAGGGTAAGGTTTAGTTTTCGGGTTAGGGTATTGTTACGGGTTAGGGTTAGGTTTTGGTTTAGGATTAGGGTACGGTTTAGTGTTATGGTTAGGTTAGGGTTAGGGTTCTTCTTAGGTTTATGGGTAGGGTTAGGGTACGTCTTAGGGATAGGTTTAGGGTTATGGTACGGGTTAGGTTTAGGGTACAGGTTAGGGTAAGGGATAGTGATAGTGTATTGGTTAGGGATAGGGTTAGGGTTAGGTTTAGGGTACTGCTTAGTGTCAGGGTTAGTGTTAGGGTATGGGTCAGGTTTAGGGTTAGGGTTAGGGTTGGGGTACGGGTTAGGGTCAGGTTTAGGTTTAGGTTACAGGTTAGGGTTAGGGTTAGGGTACGGGTTAGGCTTCGGTTTAGGTTTAGGGTACCGGTTAGGGTTAGGGTTAGGGTTAGGGTTAGAGTTAGGGTTAGTGATAGGGTACTGGTTAGGATTAGTGTTAGGGTTAGGATACAGGTTAGGGTTAGGGTGAGGTTACGGGTAAGGGTTAGGGTGAGGTTTAAGTTTAGGATTAGGGTACGAGTTAGGTTTAGGTTTAGGGTTATGGCACGGGTTAGGGTACGGGTTAGGGTATTGGTTATGGTAGGGGTTAGGGTTTATGGTTAGGGTTAGGGAAAGTGTTAGGGTTAGGGTTAGGGTTAGGGTACGGGTTAGGGTTAGGGTTAGGGTTAGGGTATGGCTTAGGGTTAGGCTTAGGGTTAGGGTACGGTTTATGGATAATGTACGGGTTAGGGTTAGGGTTAGATTTAGGATTAGGGTACGGGTACGGGTAGGGTTAGAGTTAGGGTTAGGGTACGGGTAAGGGTTAGGGTTAGCGTTACGGTAAGGGTTAGGTTATGGTTTAGGATTAGGGTTAGGGTACGGCTTAAGGTTAGGGTTATGATTAGGGTACCAGAAGGGTTAGAGATAGGGAACGGGATAGGTTTAGAGTAGGGTTAGGGTTAGGGTACTGGTTAGGGTTAGTGTTAGGGTTAGGATACAGTTTAGGGTTAGGGTTAGGGTTAGGGTTAGGGTACGGGTTAGGATTAGGGTGGGGGTTGGGTTAGGATGAGGATACAGGTTAGAATTAGGGTGAGGGTTATGGGACGGCTTAGTGTTTGGGTTAGGATTGGGGCGAGGGTACGGGTTAGGGTTAGGGTTAGGTTAAGGTTACGGGTTAGAGATAGGGTTAGGGTACGTGCTAGGGTTAGGGTTAGGGTGAGGATACTTGTTAGGGTTAGGGTTAGGGTAGCGGTTAGGGTTAGGGTTCGGGTTAGGTTTAGGGTACGGGTTAGGGTTAGGGGTAGGTTTCGATTACGGGTTAGGGTTAGGGTTAGGGTACGGGTTAGGGTTAGAGTTCGGGTTAGGGTTAGGGTTAGAGTACGGGTTAGGGTACGGGTTAGGGTTAGGGTTAGGATACGGGTAAGTTTTAGGGTTAGCGTTACGGTAAGTTTTAGGGTTAGGGTTAGTGTTAGGTTTAGGTTTAGATTTAGGGTATGGGTTAGTGTTAGCGTTAAGGTTAGGATTAGGGTTATGGTAGGGTTCGGGTTAGAGGTAGGGTTAGGGGTAGGGTTAGAGGTAGGATTAGGGTACTGGTTAGGGTTGGGGTTAGGGTTAGGGTTAGGGCTAGGGAAAATGTTAGGGTTAGGTTTAGGGTTTGGGTTAGGTTTAGGGTACGGTTAGTGTGAGGGTGAGGGTTAGAGTACAGGTTAGGATTAGGGTACTGGTTAGGGTTAGGGTACGGGTTAGGGTTAGGGTGAGGGTTAGGGTACGGTTTAGGGTTAGGGTTAGGGTTAGGGTACGGGTTAGGGTACGTATTAGGGTTAGGGTTAGGGAACTGGTTAGGGTTAGGTTTAGGGTTATGGTACGAGTGAGGGTTAGGTATAGGGTTAGGGTTAGTGTATTGGTGAGGGTGAAGGATAGGGTTAGGGTACCGGTTACGGTACTGGTTAGGGTTAGGGATAGGGTTAGGTTACGGGTTAGGGTTAGGGTATGGGTTCTGATGCAGGTTAGGGTTAGGTTTAGTGTACTGGTAATGTTTAGGGTTAGGGTTAGGGAAAGGCTACGGGTTAGGGTTAGGTTTAGGGTACGGGTTACGGTACAGGTTATGTTTAGGTTTAGGGGACTGGTTAGGTTTAGGGTTAGTGTTAGCGTATGGTTAGGGTTAGGTTTAGGGTTCGGATACGGGTTAGGATTAGGTTTAGGGTTAGGGTGAGGGTACTGGTTATGGTTAGGGTTAGGGTTAGGGTTAGGGTACAGGTTTAGGTTAGGTTTAGGGTTAGGGTTAGGGTTAGGATACAGGTTAGGGTTAGGGTTAGGGTTCGGGTACGGGTGAGGGTTCGGGTTCGGGTTAGGGTACTGGTTAGGGTTAGGTTTAGGGTTAGGGTACAGGTTAGGGTTAGGGTTAGGTTTAGGGTTAGGGATAGGATACGAGTCAGGGGTAGGGTTAGGTTTAGGGTTAGGGTACAGGTTAGGGTTAGGGTTAGGGTATGCGTTAGGGTTAGGGTTAGGGTTAGGGTACGGTTTAGGGTTAGGGTTAGAGTTATGGTACTGGTTAGGGTTAGGTTTAGGGTTAGGGTTAGGGTACGGGTTAGGTTTAGGGTTAGGAGTGCGGGTTAGGGTTTGGTTTAGGGTTTGGGTATGGGTAGGGTTAGGGTGAGAGTGAGGGTTAGGGTTAGGATTATGGTACTGGTTAGCAATAGGTTTAGGAATAGGTTTAGGGTTAGGTTTATGGTTAGTGTACTGGTTAGTGTTAGGGTTAGGGTATGGTTTAGGGTTAGGTTTAGAGTACTGTTTAGAGTTAGGGTTAGGTTTAGGTTTAGGGTAGGGGTTAGGTTTAGTGTTAGGGTTAGGTTTTGGTTATGGGTTAGGGTTAAGGTGAGGGTTAGGGTTAGGTTTCGGTTTAGGGTTAGGGTAGGGGTTAGGGTTACTGTTCGGTTACGGGTTACGGTACGGGTTATGTTTAGGGTTAGGGTTAGGGTTACGGTACGGTTTAGCAATAGGGTTAGGGTTAGGGTTAGGTTTAGGGTACGGATTAGGGTTAGGGTTAGGGTTAGGGTACGGGTTAGAGTTAGGGTTAGGGTTAGGGTTAGGGTACGGGTTAGAGTTAGGGTTAGGGTAAGGGTAAGGGTAAGGGTAAGGATTAAGGTTAGGGTTACGGTTAGGGTTCGGGGTAGGGTTAATGTTAAGGTTAGGTATAGGGTACTGGTTAGGGATCGGGTTAGGGTCCGGGTTAGGGTTAGATTTAGGGTTAGGGTTAGGGTTAAGGTTCGGGTTGGTGTTAGGGTACCGGTCAGGGTTAGGGTGAGTGTGCAGATTAGGGTTAGGGTAAGGGTTAGCATTAGGGTTAGGGTTAGGTTAAAGGTTAGGGTTAGGGTTAGGGTACGAGAGAGGGTTGGGGTTAGGGTTAGGTTTAGTGTACGGGTTAGTGTTAGGGTCAGGGTATGGGTTAGGGTTAGGGTTAGGGTAAGGGTACGGGATAGGGTTAGGGTTAGGGTTAGGGTATGGGTTAGGGTTAAGTTTAGGTTTAGGGTTAGGGTACTGGTTAGGGTTAGGGTTAGGGTATGGGTCAGGGTTAGTGTAAGGGATAGGGTTAGGGTACGGTTTAGAGTTAGGGTAAGGTTTAGGGTTAAGGTTATGTATGGTTTAGGGGTAGGGTTAGGGTTAGGGTTAGGGTTAGGGTTGGGTTGAGGTTAGGCTTAGGGTTAGAAGTGCAGGTTCTGTGCAGGTTAGGTTTAGTTTAGGGTACTGGATAGGGTTAGGGTTAGGGTTAGCGTTCGGATTAGGGTTCGGATTAAGGTTAGGGTACGGGATAGGGTACTGCTTAGGGTTAGGGTTAGGGTTAGGGTACTGGTTAGGGTTAGGGTTAGTGTTAGGGTTAGGGTTTGGGTTAGGGTTAGTTTACGAGTTAGGGTTAGGGTTAGGGTACTGGTTTGGTTTTGTGTTAGGGTAAGGGTACGCATTAGGGTTAGGTTTAGGATATGAGTTAGGGTTAGGGTTAGGGTTAGGGTTAGGTTTAGTGTTACGGTTAGGGTACTGGTTAGGGTTAGGGTTTGCAGGGTACGGGTTAGGGTTAGTGTAAGGGTTAGTGTTAGGGGACGGGTCAGGGTTAGGACACGGGTAAGGGTAAGGGTGAGGATACGGGTTAGCAGTAGGGTTAGGGTTAGGGTTAGGGTTAGGAGTTAGGGTTCGGGTGAGGTGAGGTTAGGGTTAGGAGTGCAGGTTCTGGTACTGGTGAGGTTAGGTTTAGGGTTGGGTTACGGGTTAGGGTTAGTGTTAGAGTGCAGGTTCTGATGCAGGTTAGAATTAGGTTTAGGGTACTGGATAGGGTTTGGGTTAGCTTGAGTGCAGTTAGGTTTAGGGTTAAATTTAGTGCGGGTGAGGATTAGGGCTAGGATGGGCGCTGGTACTAGTTAGGGTTAGGGTGAGGTTAGCGTTAGGTAACAGTTTAGGGTTAGGAATAGTTTTAGGGTTAGGTAGTTAGGATTAAGGTTAGAGTTAGGTTTAGTGCGGGTTAGGTAGTGTTAGGGTTAGGGTTATGGTACAGGTTAGCGGTTAGGTAGGTTAGGTTAGTGTTAGGGTTAGGGTGCGGGTTAGTGCGAGTTAGGGGTGCGGGTTAGGTGAGGTTAGGGTTAAGTTTAGGGTTAGGGTACTGGTTAGGGTTAGGGTTAGGGTACGGGTGAGGGTTAGGTTTAGGGTTAGAGTTAGCGTACGTGTTAGGGTTAGGTTACGGTTTAGGGTTAGGTTTAGGGTACGGGCTACGGGACTGCTTAGGGTTAGGGTTAGGGTTAGGTTACGGTTTAGGGTTAGGTTTAGGGTACGGGCTACGGGACTGCTTAGGGTTAGGGTTAGGGTTAGGGTTAGGGGTTAGGGTTAGGGTTAGAGTTAGGGTTAGGGTTAGGGTTAGGTTTAGGGTTAGGATTAGTGTACGGGTTATGGTTAAGGTTAGGGTTAGGGTTAGGGTACGGGTTAGGGTTAGAGTAAGGGCTAGCTTTAGGGTACAGGTTAGGGTTAGGGTACGGGTTAGGGTTAGGGTGCAGGTTGAGTGTATGGTTTAGGATTATGGTAAGGGTTAGGGTTGGAGTTACGGGTTAGGGTTAGGAGCTGGTTAGGGTTAGGGTATTGGTTAGGGTTAGGGTTAGGGTACGTGTTAGGGTTAGGGTTAGGGTTAGGGTTAGGGAACTGTTTTGGTTTAGGGTTAGGGTTAGTGTTCGGGTTAGGTTTAGGGTTAGGATTTGGGTTAGGATTAGGGTACTGGATAGGGTATGTTTTAGGTTTAGGGTTAGTGTACGGCTTACGGTATGGGTTAGGTTTAGGGTTAGGGTAGGGTATGGGATAGGGTTAGGTTTAGGGTTAAGGATAGGGTACTGGTTAGGGTTAAGTTTAGGGTTAGAGTAGGGTTTAGGTTTCGGGTTAGGTTTAGGGTACGGGTTATGGTTAAGTAAAGTTTAGGGTTCGGGTTAGGGCTAGGGTTAGGGTACGTGTAATGGTTACTCTTAGGGTAAGCGTTAGGTTACGGGTTAGGGTTAGTGTTAGATTTAGGGTTATGGTACGGGATAGCGATAGGGTTAGGGTTAGGGTTAGGTTAGTGTACGGGATATGAGTAGTGTTAGGGTACAGGTTAGGGTTAGGGTTAGGGTAATGTTACGGGTTAGGGTTAGGGTTAGGTTTAGGGAACGGGTTAGGGTTAAGGTTAGGGATAGGGTACTGGTTAGGGTTTCCGTTAGGGTACGGGTTAGGGTTAGAATAAGGGTTATGGTTAGGTTACGGGTTAGGGTTAGGGTAGGGAATAGGGAATGGGTTAGGGGTAGGGTACTGGTTAGGGTTAGGGTTAGGGTACGGATTAGGGTTAGGTTTAGGGTTAGGTTACGGGTTAGAGTTAGGTTTAGGGTACGGGTTATGGTACAGGTTAGGGTTAGGGTTAGATTGAGGTTACGGGTTAGGGTTAGGGTTAGGGTACGGGTTACGGTCCGGTATGGATTAGGGTTAGGGTACTGGTTAGGGTTAGGGTCAGTTGTAGGGTACGGGTTAGGTTTAGGGTTAGGGTTAGGGTACTCGTTAGGGTTAGGGTTAGTGTTAGGGTACAGGTTAGTTTTAGGTTTAGGGTTAAGGTTAGGGTTAGGATACAGGTTAGGGTTAGGTTTAGGGTTAGGGTTACTTTATGGGTTAGAGTAACGGTTAGGGTTAGGGTACTCTTAGGGTTAGGTTTAGGGTTACGGTACGGGTTAGGGTAAGGGTTAGGGTTAGGGTTATGGTTAGGGTACGGGTTATGGTTAGGGTTAGGTTACGGGTTAGGGTTAGGTTTAGGATTAGGGTTAGCTTTAGGGTTAGGGTATGGTTTAGGGTTAGGGTACAGGTTAGGGTTAGGGTTAGGGTACTGGTTAGGTTTAGGGTTAGGGTTAGAGTAGGGTTTAGGGTTAGGGTTAGTGTTAGGTTTAGGGTCTGGTTAGGGTTAAGGTTAGGTTTAGGGTTAGGGTTAGGTTTAGGGTTAGTGTACGGCTTTGGGTACGGGTTAGGGTTAGGGTAGGGTACGGGTTAGGGTTAGGGTTAGGGTAAGGGTACGGGTTAGGGTTAGGCTGAGGGTACGGGTTAGGGTTAGGGTTAGGGTTAGGGTTATGGTACTGGTTAGGTTTAGGGTTAGGGTTAGAGTAGGGTTTTGGGTTTGGGTTAGGGTTAGGTTTATGGTACGGGTTAG
Source organism: Vulpes ferrilata (assembly GCA_024500485.1). NCBI lineage: Eukaryota > Metazoa > Chordata > Mammalia > Carnivora > Canidae > Vulpes > Vulpes ferrilata. The sequence goes on from CM044695.1 coordinate 58,286,703, forward strand.
GGTTAGGTTAGGTTTAGGGTTAGGGTGAGGGCTAGGGTTAGGGTATGGGTAAGGGTTACTCATAGGGTACGGGTTAGGGTACAGGTTAGGGTTCATGTTAGGATTAGGGCTAGGGTTCGGTTTAGCGATAGGATTAGGGTGAGGGTTTGGTTTAGGGTACGGATTAGGGTTAGGGCTTGGGAACAGGTTTAGGGTTAGGGTTAGGGTAAGGTTACGGGTTAGGGTTAGGGTTCGAGTTAGGTTTAGGTTACGGCTTAGGGTTAAGTTTAGGGTTAGGGTTAGGGTTCTGGTTAGGGTTAGGTTAGGGTTAGAATAAGGGTTAGTGTTAGGGTACGGGTTAGCTTTAGGGTGCTGTTTAGGGTACGGGTTAGGGTTAGGTTTAGGGTTAGGGTACTGGTTAGGGTTGGGGTTAGGCTTAGGTTACGGGTTAGAGTTAGGTTTAGGGTACGGGTTATGGTACAGGATAGGGTTAGGGTTAGGGTACGGGTTAGTGTTAGTTTTTGGGTTAGGGTTAGGATATGGGTTAGGGTTAGGTTTAGGGTACGGGTTAGCAATAGGGTTAGGGTAAGGGTTAGGTTTAGAGTACGGGTTAGGGTTAGGGTTAGGTTTAGGGGACGGGTTATGTTTAGGGTTAGGTTATGGTTTGGGTACTGTTTAGGGTTAGGGTTAGGGTTACGTGTAGGGTTCGGGTTTGGGTTAAGTTTAGGGTACATGTTAGGGTTAGGGATCAGGATAGGGTATGGGTTAGGGTTAGGGTACAGTTTATGGTACGGGTTATGGTTAGGGTTAGGGAACTGGGTAGGGTTAGGGTTAATGTTGGGGTATGGGTTAGGGTTAGGGTTAGGGTACGGGTTAGGGTTAGGGTGAGGATTAGGGTACGGGTTAGGGTTAGGGTTAGGGTTAGGGTACTGGTTAGGACTAGGGTTAGGGTTTGGTTTAGGGTACAGTTTGGGTTAAGGCTGGGTACGGGTTAGGGAACGGGTTAGGGTACGGGTTAGGGTTAGGTTATGGGTTAGGATTAGGGTTAGGGTACGGGATAGGATTAGGGTTAGGTTTAGGGTTAGGGTTCTGGTTAGGGTTAGGCTTAGGTTAGGGTTAGGTTTAGGGTACGGTTAGGTTTAGAGTTAGGTTTAGGTTAAGGTTACGGGTTAGGGTACGGGTTAGGGTACGGGTTAGGTTTAGGGTTGGTTCGGTTTACGGTAGGGATTAGGGTATGTGTTAGGGTTAGGTTTAAGGTAAGGGTACGGCTTAGGGTTAGGGATAGGTTTACGGTACGGGTTAGGGTTAAGGGTAGGTTTAGTGTTAGGGTACTGTTTAGGGTTAGGTTTAGGGTACAGGTTAGGGTGAGATTAAGGGTTAGGGTTAGGGTACAGGTTAGGATTAGGGTTCGGGTTAGGCTTAGGGTGAGTGTATGGGTTAGGGATAGGGTTAGGGTTAGGGTTAGGTTACGGGTAAGTGTTAGGGTTGGGTACGAGTTCGGGTATGGGTTAGGGTACGGGTAAGGGTTAGGGTTAGTGTTACTGTATGGCAAGGGTTAGGTTGAGGGTATGGGTTAGGTTTAGGTTTAATGTTAGTGTTAGGGTTAGGGTCAGGGTACGGGTTACGCTGACGGTTAGGGTTAGGTTACGGGTTAGGGTTAGGGTTAGGGTTAGTGTAAGGGTTAGGGTACTGGTAAGGTTTAGGTTTAGGTTTAGGGTTAGGGTTAGGGTTAGGTTACGGTTTAGGGTTGGGTTAGGTTATGTGTTACTGTATGAGTTAGGGTTAGGGTTAGGGTACTGGTTAGGGATAGGGTTAGGGTTAGGGTACGGTTTAGGTTTAGGGTTAGGGTTAGGGTACGGGTTAGGATTAGGGTTAGGGTACAGGTTAGGGTTAGGTTTAGGGTAAGGGTTAGGATACGTTTTAGGGTTAGGGTTAGGGTTAGGGAAGGTTACGGGATAGGGTTAGGGTTAGGGTTAGGGTACTGGTTAGGGATAGGGTTAGGGTACGTGTGAAGTTTAGGGTTAGGGTCAGGGTTACAGTTAGGGTATGGGTTAGGGTTAGGGTTAGGTTACGGGTTAGGGATAGGGTTAGGTTTAGGATATAGTTTAGTGTTAGGTTTACAGTTAGGGTTAGGGTACTGGTTTGGTTTATGGTTAGGGTTAGGGTTAGGTTTAGGGTATGGGTTAGGGTACAGGTTAGGGTTAGGGTTAGTGTAGGCTTAGGGTATGGGTTAGGGTTAGGGTTAGGGTACGGTTGTCGGTTAGGGTTAGGGTACGGGTTAAGTTTAGGGTTACGGTTAGGATACTGGTGAGGTTTAGGGTTAGGTTGTGGGTAGGGGTTAGGGTTAGGGTTAGGGTTAGTTTTAGGGTACGGGTTAGGGTTAAGGTTAGTGTTAGGGTTAAGGTAAGGTTACGGGTTAGGTTAAGGGTTAGGGTACGGGTTACGGTACAGTCTAGGGTTAGGGTACGGGTTAGGTTTAGGTTATGGTTTAGGGTTAGGGTTAGGTTATGTGTTACTGTACGGGTTAGGGTTAGGATTAGGGTACTGGTTAGGGTTAGGGTTAGGGTACGGGTTACGTTTAGGGATAGGATTAGGGTACTGGTTAGGATTACGGTTATGGTTAGGGTTAGGGTTCTGGTTAGGGTTAGGCTTAGTGTTAGGGTTAGGGTACAAGTTAGGGTTAGGCTTAGGGTTAGGGTTCGGGTTTGGATACGGGATAGGGTTAGGGTTAGGGTTAGGGTACTGGTTAGGGTTAGTGTTAGGGTTAGGGTACGGGTTAGGTTTAGGTTAAGGGTTAGGGTTAGGGTACGGGTTAGGATTAGGGTTAGGTTACGTGATAGGATTAGGGTTACGGTTAGTTTTAGGGTACAGGTTAGTGGTAGGGTTAGGGTTAGGTTACGGGTTAGGGTTAGGGCTTGGTACGGTTAAGGGTACGTGTTAGGGTACGGGTTAGGGTTAGGGTACGGGTTAGGGGTAGGGTTCGGGTTAGGGTTAGGTTTAGGGTTAGGGTATGGGTTAGGGTTAGGGTACGGCTTAGGGTTAGGGTGAGGGTATGGCTTAGGTTTAGGGTTACGGTTAGGTGTAGGTTTAGGGTTAGGGTACGGGTTAGGGTTATGGTTAGAGTAAGTGTACGGGTTAGGTTTAGTTTTAGGGTGGGTTAGGGTACAGTCTAGGGTTAGGGTTAGGGTTAGGGTTAGGTTACGGTTTAGGGTTAAGGTTAGGTTACGTGTTACTGTTCGGTTAGGGTTAGGGTTAGGTTTAGGGTACAGGTTAGGGGTAGGGTTTGGGTTAGGGTACGGGTTAGGTTTAGGGTTAGGGTACTGGTTAGGATTAGGGTTAGGGTTAGGGTTAGGGTTTGGATACGGGTTAGGGTTAGGGTTAGGGTACTGGTTAGGGTTAGTGTTAGCGTTACGGTTCGGGTTAGGATTAGTTTTAGGGTTAGGGTTAAGGTACGGGTTAGGTTTAGGGTTAGGTTACGGGATAGTGTTAGGGTTAGGGTTAGGGTTAGGGTACGGTTTAGGGTTAGGGTTAGGTTTAGGGTTATGGTACTGGTTTGGTTAAGGGTTAGGGTTAGGTACGGGATAAGTTTAGGGTTAGCGTTCGGGTTAGGTTTAGGGCTCGGGTTAGGGTACGGGTTAGGGTTAGGGTTAGGTTTCGGGTTAGGGTTAGGGGACGGGTTAGGGTCCGGGTTAGGGTTAGGGTTAGTGTACGCCTGAGGGTACTGTTTAGGGTTAGGTTTAGGGTACGGTTTAGGGATAGGGTACGGGTTAGGGTTAGGATTAAGGTTAGGGTTAGGGTTAGGATTAGAGTGCAGTGCAGTGCAGGTTAGGGTTAGAGTTAGGTTTCGGTTACGGGTAAGGGTTAGGGTTAGCATTATCGTAAGGGTTTAGGTTATGGGTTAGGGTTAGGGTTAGGGAACGGCTTAGGATTAGGGTTAGGGTACGGGTTAGAGTAAGGGTAAGGGCACGGGTTAGGTTTAGAGTTAGGTTAAGAGTTAGGGATAGGGTTAGGGTACTGGGTAGGTTTAGTGTTAAGGTTAGGATACAGGTTAGGGTTAGGTTTAGGGTTAGGGTTAGGGTTAGGGTACGGGTTAGGGTTAGGGTAGGGTTAGGGTTAGGGTTAGGGTACGGGTTAGGGTTAGGGTAGGGTTAGGGTTAGGATTAGCTACTGGCTTGGTTTAGTGTTAGGGTTAACGTACGGGTTAGGTTTAGGTTTTGGTTTAGGGTACGGGTTAGGGTATGTGTTAGGGTTAGGGTTTGTATGGCTTAGAGTACGGTTTAGCGTTAGGGTGAGTGTACGGATTAGGGTTAGGTTTAGAGAAAGGTTATGCGTTAGGGTTAGGGTTAGGGTTAGGGTTAGGGTACGGGTTTGGTTAGGGTTAGGGTTAGGGCACTGGTTAGATTTAGGGTTAGGGTTAGGGTAGGGGTTAGGGATACGGTTAGGGTGAAGTTAAGGGTACGGGTTAGGGTTAAGGTTAGGGTTAGGGTTAGCGTTAGGGTACGGATTAGGGTTACAGTTAGGGTACGGGTTAAGGTTGGGTTAGGGTTAGTGTTAGGGTTAGGGTTACCTCACAGGTTAGCAATAGGGTTAGGGTTAGGTTTAGGTTTAATGTACGGGTTAGGGTTAGGGTTAGGGTACAGGTTAGGTTTAGGGTTAGGGTAAGAGTCCGGGTAAGGGTGAGGGTTAGGGTTAGGGTTAGGTTACGGGTTAGGGTTAAGGTTATCGTTGGGTTAGGGTACTTGTTAGGGTTAGGGCTAGGGTACGGGTTAGGGTTAGAGTAACGGTTAGGGTTAGTGTGCGGGTTAGGGTTAGGGAACGGCTTAGCATTAGGGTTAGGGTACGGGTTAGGGTTAAGGTTAGGGCACGGGTTAGGTTTAGAGTTTGGTTAAGAGTTAGGGATAGGGTTAAGGTACTGGGTAGGTTTAGTGTTAAGGTTAGGATACAGGTTAGGGTTAGGTTTAGGGTTAGGGTTAGGGTTAGGGTACGGGTTAGGGTTAGGGAAGGGTTAGGGTTAGGATTAGCTACTGGTTTGGTTTAGTGTTAGGGTTAATGTACGGGTTAGTTTTAGGTTTTGGTTTAGGGTACGGGTTAGGGTTAGGGTTAGTGTATCGCTTAGAGTACGGTTTAGGGTTAGGGTTAGGGTATGGATAAGGGTTAGGTTTAGGGAAAGGGTACGCGTTAGAGTTAGGCTTAGGGTACGGGTTTGGTTAGGGTTAGGGTTAGGGTACTGGTTAGGGTTAGGGTTAGGGTTAGGGTAGGGGTTAGGGATAGCGTTAGGGTGAGGTTTAGGGTACGGTTTAGGGTTAAGGTGAGGGTTGAGGTTAAGGTAAGGTTTAGCGTTAGGGTACGGATTAGGGTTACAGTTAGGGTACGGGTTAGGGTCGGGTTAGGGCAGTGTTAGGGTTAGGGTTACCTCACAGGTTAGCAATAGGGTTAGGGTTAGGTTTAGGTTTAATGTACGGGTTAGGGTTATGGTTAGGGTACGGATTAGGTTTAGGGTTAGGGTAAGAGTCCGGGTAAGGGTGAGGGTTAGGGTTAGGGTTAGGGTACGGGTTAGGGTTAAGGTTATCATTGGGTTAGGGTGCTCATTAGGGTTAGGGCTAGGGTACGGGTTAGGGTTCGGGTTTGGGTTAGAGTAACAGTTAGGGGTAGTGTGCGGGTTAGGGTTCGGGTTCGGGTTAGAGTTAGGGTTATTGTACGGGTTAGGCATAGGGTTAGGGTTAGGGTTAGGTTTAGTGTACGGGTTAGGGTACGGGTAAGGTGTAGGGTACGGGTTAGGGTTAAGGTTAGGGTTAGGGTTAGGGTACTGGTTAGGGTTAGGGTTAGGGTAAGGTCTAGGGTTAGAATAAGGGTTAGGGTTAGGGTTAGGGTTAGGGTGAGTGTTCGGGTTAGGGTACGGGTTATGATTAGGGTTAGGTTGAGGGTCCTGGTTGGGGTTAGGGTTAAGGTTAGGGAATGGGTGAGGGTTAGGGTACGGGTTAGGGTTAGGGATAGGGTTAGGTTTCGGGTTAGGGTTAGGGTTAGGGTTGGGGATAGGGTTAGGGTACGGGTAAGGTTAGGGTATGGGTTAGGGTTAGGTTACGGGTTAGTGTTAGGGTTAGGGTACGGATTAGGGAACGGGTTATGGTAGGGGTTAGGGTTAGGGTTAGTGTTAGGGTAGGTTTAGGGTATGGGTTAGGGTGCGGGTTAGGGTTAGGTTACGGGTTAAGGTTAGGTTTAGGGTACGGGTTAGGGTGAGGGTTAGTGTTAGGTTACGGGTTAGGGTTAGGGTAGTGTACGGGTTAGGGTTAGGGTTTAAGTTAGGGTTAGGTTTAGGGTCCTGGTAAGGGTTAGGGTTAGGGTAAGGTCTAGAATTAGAATAAGGGTTAGGATTAGGATTAGGGTTAGGGTTAGGGTTAGGGTTAGGGTGAGTGTTCGGGTTAGGGTACGGGTTATGATTAGGGTTAGGTTGAGGGTACTGGTTGGGGTTAGGGTTAAGGTTAGGGAATGGGTGAGGGTTAGGGTACGGGTTAGGGTATGGGTTAGGGTTAGGTTTCGGGTTAGGGTTAGGGTTAGGGTAGGGGATAGGGATAGGGTACGGGTAAGGTTTAGGGTACGGGTTAGGGTTAGGTTACGGGTTAGTGTTAGGGTTAGGGTACGGGTTACGGTACGGGTTATTGTAGGGGTTAGGGTTAGGGTTAGTGTTATGGTAGGTTTAGGGTATGGGTTAGGGTGAGGTTTAGGGTTAGGTTACGGGTTAAGGTTAGGTTTAGGGTACGGGTGAGGGTTAGGGTTAGGTTACGGGTTACGTTTAGTATTAGTGTTAGTGTTAGGGTTAGGTTACGTTTTAGGGTTGGAGTTAGGTTTAGGGTTAGGGTAAGGGTACACGTTAGGGTTAGGGTTACGGTGCGGGTGAGGTTTAGGGTTAGGGTTAGGGTACTGGTTAGGTTTAGGGTTAGGGTTAGGGTTAGGGTTAGGGTATGGGTTAGGGTTAGGGTTAGGGATAGGTTACGGTTGAGGGTTAGGGTTAGGGTACGGGTTACGTTACTGGTTAGGGTTAGGGTTAGGGTTAGGGTACGGGTTACTGTACGGGTTAGGCTTAGTTTTAGGGTACTGGTTAGGGTTAGGGTTAGGGTTGGGTTACGGATTACGGTTAGCGTTAGGGTTGGTGTACGGGTTAGGATTAGCGCTAGGTTTAGGGTTAGGGTACTGGTAAGGGTTAGGGTTACGGTTAGGGTTAGGGTACAGGTTAGGGTTAGGTTTAGGGTTAGGTTTAGGGTTAGGCTACGGATTAGGGTTTAGGTTTAGGTTAAGGTACGGGTTAGGGTGAGGGTTAGGGTTAAGGTCCGGGTTACGGTTAGGGTTAGGGTGAGGGTACTGGTTAGGTTTAGGGTTAGGATACGGGTTAGGGTTAGGGTTAGGGTACGGGTTAGGGTGAGGGTACGGGTTAGGTTTAGGGTGAGTGTACGGGTTAGCAGTAGGGTTAGGGTTAGGGTACTGGTTAGTAATAGGGTTAGGGTTAGGTTTAGGTTTAGTGTACGGGTTAGGGTTAGCGTTAGTGTTAGGGTACGGGTTAAGGTTAAGTTTAGGGTTAGGGTTAGGTTACTGGTTAGGGTTAAGGTTAGGATACGGGTAAGGGTTTGCGTAATGGTTAGGGTTAGTGTGCGGATTAGGGTTAGGTGTAGGGTGAGTTTACGGGTTATGGTTAGGTTATGGGTTTGGGTTAGGGCTGGGTATGGGTTAGCGTACGGGTCAGTGTACAGGTTAGGATTAGGGTACGGTATAGGTTTAGGAATAGGGTTAGGGTTCCGTTATGGGTTAGGGTACGGGTTAGGGTTAGGATTCCTGGTTAGGTTTAGCATAAGGGTTAGTGTTAGGGTACGGGTTATGGTTAGGGTACGGCTTAGGGTTAGGCTGAGTGTACGGGTTAGGTTTAGGATTAGGGTTAGGGTTCGGGTTCGGGTTCGGGTTACAGTTAGGTTACGGGTTAGGGTTAGAGTTAGGGTTAGGGTACAGGTTAGGGTTAGGGTTAGGTTTAGGTTACGGGTTAGGTTTAGGGTTAGGGTACTGGTTATGTTTCAGGTTAGGGTTAGGGTTAGGGTTAGGGTAAGGTTACGTGTTAGGGTTAGGGTTAGGGTACGTTTTACTGTACGGGGTAGGGTTAGGGTACTGGTTAGGGTTAGGTTTAGGGTTAGGTTAAGAGTTAGGGTTAGGGTTAGGGTTAGGGTACAGTTTAGGATTAGGTTTAGGGTTACGATTAGGGTTCGGTTTAGGGTTAGGATTAGGGTTAGGGTTAGGATACAGGTTAGGGTTAGGTTTAGGGTTAGGATCAGGTTTTGGATAGGAGTTAGGGTTAGGGTTCGGTTAGGGATATGGTACGGGTTATGGTTAGAGTTAGGGTTAGGGTACTGGTTAGGGTAGTGTTAGGATTGGGGAACGGGTTAGGGTTAGGCTTAGGGTTATTGTTAGGTTTAGCGTACGGGTTAGGAAATGGGTTATGGTTAGGGTTATGTTTAGGGTACAGGTTAGGGTATGGGTTAGGGTTAGGTTTAAGGTACGGGTTAGGGAATGGGTTAGGGTTAGGGTTAGGGTACGGTTTAGGGAATGGGTTAGGGATAGGGTTAGGGTACGGGTTAGGGTTAGGTTTAGGGTTAGGGTTAGGGTACTCGTTAGGGATATGTTTAGTGTGAGGGTTCGGATTAGGGTTAGGGTTAGGGTTAGGGAACGGTTTATGATTAGGGTTAGGGTTAGGGTAAGGGTACTAGTAGGCTTAGGGTTAGTGTTAGGGTTAGGGTACAGGTTAGGGATAAGGTTAGGGTTAAGGAACGGTTTAGGGTTAGTGTAAGGGTTAGGGTTAGCGTACGGTAAGGGTTAGGGTAGGGCTTAGGGTAAGTGTGAGTGTACGGGATAGGTTTAGGGTTAGGGTACGGGTTAGGGTACGGGTTAACTTTAGGGTAAGGTTTAGGGTACAGGATAGGGTTAGGGTGAGGGTTAGGATATGGGTTAGGGTTAGGGTTTGGGTTAGGTTACGGGTTAGGGTTAGGGTTAGGGTACTGGTTATGGTTAGGGTTAGGGTTAGGGTAAAGGTTAGGGTTAGTGTTAGGGTTGGGGTTAGGGTACTAGTTAGGGTTAGTGTTAGAGTTAGGGTACAGGTTATGGTTATGGTTTGGGTTACGGTTAGGGTACGGGTTAGGGTTAGGGTTAGGTTACGGGTTAGGGTGAGTGTTAGGGTTAGGGTTAGGGTGCGGTAAAGGGTTAGGGTTAGGTTTAGGGTTAGGGTACTGGTTTGTTTTAGGGTTAGGGTTAGGGTTAGGGTACTGGTAGGGATAGGGTTAGGGTACGGGTTAGTGTTCCGGTTAGGGTTAGGATTAGGTTTAGGGTACTGGTTAGGGTTAGTGTTAGGGTTAGGGTACGGGAGAGGTTTAGGGTTAGGGTTAGGGTACGAGTTAGGTTTAGGGTTAGGGTAAGGGTACGTGTTACGGTACTGGTTAATGTTAGGGTAAGGGTTAGGTTACGGGTTAGAGTTAGATTTAGGGGACGGGTTACGGTACGGTTTAGGGATAGGGTTAGGGTACTGGTTAGGGTTAGGATTAGGGTTAGGATTAGGGATAGGGTTAGGGTTAGGGTACTCGTTAGGGTTAGGGTTATGGTACAGGTTAGGGTTAGGTTTAGGGTTAGGGTTAGGCTTAGGATACGCGTTAGGGTTAGGGTTAGGGTTAGGGTTAGGGGACGGGTTAGGGTTAGGGTTAGGGTACTGGTTAAGGTTAGGGTTAGCTTTAGGGTACAGGTTAGGGTTAGGTTTAGGGTTAGGGTTAGGCTTAGGATACACGTTAGGGTTAGGGTTAGGGTTAGGGGTCGTGTTAGGGTTAGGTTTAGGGTTAGGATACAGGTTAGGGTTAGGGTTAGGGTACGGTTAGGGTTAGTGTTAGGGTTAGGGTAAGGTTACGCGTTAGGGTTAGTGTTAGTGTCCGGGTTAGGGTTAGGGTTAGGGTACTGGTTAGGGTTAGGGATAGCGTAGGCTTAGGGTTAGGGTTAGGTTTAGGGTACGGGTTAGTGTTAAGGTTAGGGATAGCGTTAGGTTTAGGGTTAGAATTAGGTTACAGTTTAGGGTTATGGTTAGGGTACGTGTTAGGTTTAGTGTTAGGGTTAGTGTTAGGGTACGGCTTAGCAATAAGTTTAGGGTTAGGTTTAGGTTTAGTGTACGGGTTAGGGTTAGGGTTAGTGTTAGGGTACGGGTTAGGGTTAAGGTTAGGGTTAGGGTTATGGTACTGGTTAGGGTTAGGGTTAGGGTACGTGTAAGGTTTAGAAAAAGGGTTAGCGTTAGGAGTGCAGGTTAGGAGCTGAAGTGCAGATTCTGGTTAGGGTGAGTATACGGGTTAGGGGTAGGGTTAGTGTTAGGGTTAGGTTACGGGTTAGGTTTAGGGCTGGGTATTGGTTAGGGTACGGGTTAGGGTTCGGTAACAGGTTAGGGTTAGGGTAAGGGTACTGTTAAGGCTTAGGGTTATGGTTAGTGTAGGGGTTAGGGTTTAGGTTAGTGTTAGGGATGGGGAACGGGTTAGGGTTAGAGTAAGGTTTAGGGTTAGGGTACGAGCTAGGGTTAGGGTACGTGTTAGGGTTAAGGTGAGTGTACGCATTAGGGGTAGGATTAGGGTTAGGGTTAGGTTACAGGTTAGGGTTAGGGCTGGGTATAGGTTAAGGTACGGGTTAGGGTTAGGGTATGGATTAGGTTAGGGTTAGGTTTAGGGTATGGGTTAGGGTTAGGGTTAGGGTACAGGTTAGGGTTAGGGTTAGGGTTAGGGTCCGGGTAAGGGTCAGGGTTAGGGGACGGGTTGGTGTACGGGTTAGCGATAGGTTTAGGGTTAGGGTACTGGTTAGGGTTAGGGTTTGGATTAGGGTACGGGTGAGGGTTAGGGTTAGGGTTGGGGTTAGGGTACGGGTGAGGGTTAGTGTTAGGGTTAGGTTTCGATTTAGGGTTAGGGATAGGGTACGTGTTACGGTACTGGTGAGGGTTAGGGTTAGGGTTAGGTTACGGGTTAGGGTTAGGGTTAGAGTACGGGTTACGGTACGGGTTAGGGTTAGGTTTAGCGTACTGGGTAGGGTTAGGGTTAGGGTATGGATTAGGGTTAGGGTTACGGTTAGGATACGGGTTACGATTATGGTTAGGGTTAGGGTGAGGGGACAGGTTAGGGTTAGGGTTAGGGTACAGGTTAGGGTTAGGTTTAGGTTTAGGGTTAGTTTAAGATACGGGTTAGGTTTAGCGTTAGAGTTAGGGTACGGGTTAGGGTTAGGGTACTGGTTAGTTTTAGGGTTAGGGTTAGGGTACGGGTTAAGGTTAGGGTTAGGGTTAGGGTACGGGTTAGGGTTAGGGTTAGGTTACGGGTTAGAATTAGGGTTAGTGTTCGTTAGTTACGATTTAGGGTTCGGGTTAGGGTTAGGGTAGTGCAGGAGAATTCTGGAGAAACAGATTGTGTTATAGAAAAGAAAAGAAAAGAGAAAATCCTTATGTTCTTTGAGCCTCCCCCCCCCATGGAGTTCCTCTTCCACAACCTCTTCTCATTCAACCCAATAGACAAGTATTTGGGGGGGGGTCAGGTCCCAGACGCTGAGAGGGTGGAGGTGAAGGTGGTGCGGGGGAGGGGGGGGCACACCGTCCTCTCCAGTGCCTTTGGTTCAGACCTCCTTCGTGGCCTCCCTCCCTCCCTCCCTCCCTCTCTCCCTTGAGGTTCATCGTCTTCCACAGCCCTTCCCAGAGGAGGGAAAGGAAGCTCCGAGAGGAGCAGTGACATTCCCAAAACATTGCGGTAGTCGAGGCGAGCCTCGGGGCCGGCGGTGTGTATGGGGCGGAGAGTCACCCAGCGGAACTGCCGGCCCAGGACCCTCCGGGCCCGTGCTGAACAACAGGTAGAGGCAGAGGACCGATTGTGTTGTCTGAGACGCTTCTACCCCGGAAGGATCGCAGCGGGGACTGTACAAAAGTATCCGTTCTGCCTTCCTGGGGCGTCAGCACGGTCCAGGCAGGCCTCACCCGGGGTCAGGGTGGATGATTCCTTTCCGCCCCAGAGACACGAGGATGGGCACTGTAGTCGGCTTCCAAACCACGGGCCACTGGGAAGAACAGGGTCTGGCGCTCAGCCCAGAGACACCCATCCCCTCGGGAAGTTGTGCAGGACAAAGGACTTCAGGGACCACACAGAACAGGTTCTAGGCTTCAAAATATCATTGGTTGGTTGGTTGGGACGCGGGGCAGAGCATTGGCAACTTCAACACATTCCAGTAGCTGAGCAGCACCAGCATTTCTCTCCACTCGGAGCTTTTAGAAGATCAGTATGCCGTGGAGTCGTCCGCCAACGTCCCCACTGCAGATAGAACCCAGAGGACGGAACCTCAAATGCTGCTCGAGATCACCTCGTTGGGCCTCAGTAGAGACCAGAGCGGGGGCTGCATGGCGTTTCCTGTACGCTGTTGTAGCTTGGTCTGGTCGTGACCTTGAGTGGCGGGTTCAGGGAGAGCACCTGCTTCGGCAGGCCCCAGGAAGCCAGTTTTTCCTAGTCTGGGTTCTTGGCTTGCCCGATCAACTCTGGAGTCGGACTTTCACCATGAATGTGACTAGTCCTCAGCCCGGACTGGCAATTGATGTAGTCGGCCTCCCGGTTGGTTCCTCCCCGTTGGTTCCTCGGTCCGCTGCCGCCGCCGTCAAGGTCGTCCTCCTCCTCGGGGGTGAGGGTGGGGGGTGGGGGTGGGGGTGGGGGGCGGGTGGTTGTGTGTCAGGTCCCAGACACCAAGAGGGTGGAGGTGAAGGTGGTGGTGGTGGGGGGGGGGGGACACACACACCGTCCTCTCCAGCGCCTTTGGTTCAGACCTCCTTCGTGGCCTCCCTCCCTCCCTCCCTCCCTCCCTCCCTCCCTCCCTCCTTCCTTCCTCTTCTAAATATACAAATTAAATCCTAAAAAGGAAAAAGGAAGGACACGGGAAAAAACAGTGCATCCGTTGCTGTCCTAGGAGTGCTCCAGGGCCCTCCGCCCGTCCCGGGCCGAGAGGCGAGATCCGAGGCGTCCTGACGGCCTCGCCGCCCGGATCTGTCCGCTGTCGTTCGCGCCGGTTGTCGGGTGCCACCTGGCGGCCGCTTTTATAGAGCGTGTCCCCTCCGGAGGCTCGGCGGCGACAGCAAGGAACAGGCTTTGGTGGCGGTTTCCCGGGGCCGAGTTCAGGAGGAGGGCGGCCCCGGCGCGGGCGTCCGGCTGTCGCCGGGGCATCGGCGCGCGATGCGCTCGCCGGAGGTGGACCTCCAGAGCTGCGAGGAGTGTCGCTGTCGCCGCTGTCGCTGTTGTCGCCTCCGCCTCGCTCCCGGAGGAGGGCGTGCGGGCCGCCTGGGCGGGTCGACCAGCACCCGCCGGTGGCTCCTCCTCCGCCCGCGAGGACCGACCTGGGCCGCCTCGGGGAAGGGGACAGGGTGTGTCCGCCGTCCGTCCTGTGGCTCCGGGCGATCTTCGGGCCTTCCGTGTCACGCGGTTGTCTCCCGTTGTCACGCCCTGGCGACGAGGACCGGTCCGAGCCTGGAGGAAGCCCGTGGGTGGCGCGACAGACCCGGCTGCGGGCACGTGTGGGGTCCCGGGCGTCGGACGCGATTTTCTCCCCGTTTTCCGAGGTCCGCTGCGGAGGAGGTGGGTCCCGGTCGGACCGGGTGCCACGCGAGGTGGGCCGGCCGGTCGGCCGGCCCGGTGGCGATTCGGTGAGGCTGCCTCTGCCCGCGTGGCCCTCCACCTCCCCTGGCCCGAGCCGGGGTTGGGGACGGCAGTAGGCACGGGGGCGGTCCTGAGGGCCGCGGGGGACGGCCTCCGCACGGTGCCTCCGGAGAACTTTGATGATTTTTCAAAGTCTCCTCTTGGAGATCACTGGCGTGGCGGCGTGGCGGCGTGGCGGCGTGGCGGCGTGGCGGCGTGGCGGCGTGGCCGTCTCCACCTCCCGCGTATCGCCCCTCCCCCCTCCCCACCCTGGGTCGACCAGATAGCCCGGGGGGCTCCGTGGGGTGGGGGTGGGGGGGCGCCGTGGGGCAGGTTTTGGGGACAGTGGCCGTGCCACGGTCCCGGGAGGTCGCGGTGACCTGTGGCTGGTCCCCGCCAGCAGGCGCGGCTATTTTCTCGCCCGAAATGAACATTTTTGTTGCCAGGTAGGTGCTGACACGTTGTGTTTCGGCGACAGACAGGCAGACGGAAAAGACAGTCGGTCCGTCGCTCGCCTTGAGAGATGTGGGCCTCTGGGCGCGTGTGGGGTTCTGGGCTCGACCGCGCGGCCGAGCCGGTCCCTGTCCTCGCTCACTGGAGCCTGAGCCGTCCGCCTGGGCCTGCGCGCCGGCTCTCGCGCTGGACTCCAGGTGGCCCGGGTCGTGGTGTCACCCTCCGGTCTCTGGCACCCGAGGAGGGCGGTGTGGGCAGGTGGCGGTGGGTCTTTTACCCCCGTGCGCTCCATGCCGTGGGCACCCGGCTGTTGGCTGTGACAACCCCTGTCCCGCAAGGCTCCGTGCCGCGTGTCAGGCGTCCCCGCTGTCTCTGGGGTTGTCGGTCGCTCCTGCCCCCTGAAGTCGAGGAGCTGCCGGTGAGGCGGAAGCAGGTCCCCCCGGTCGCCGTCCTCGCTGGGCTTTTGCTCCTCGGGAAGCCCCTCGGGGCCGCAGCTTGCTGCCGATCGATGTGGTGATCTCGTGCTCTCCTGGGCCGGGCCTAAGCCGCGTCAGACGAGGACGGGCATCCATGGCGGATGCGACCGCTCTTCTCGTTCTGCCCGCGGGCCCCTCCCTCCCGGCTCCTCCACGCCCGGCCGTCGTGACGGCGGGTGCGCGAGGCGCGCGCCGAGGTTGGGGGTGGTGCGGACTCCGGCCCGACCCCGCCCTCCCGCCTTCTTGCCTCGCGGCGCTGGCGGGACCGGGGTCCTCTGACGCGGCGGACACTCTCGCCGGCCTTTCCTGAAGGCCTGGGTCCGTGGCGAGCGGCCCTCCCTCCGCGGGGAGGGCCTGCCCGGCTGCCGCGCTGCTCACCGCCCGGCCTGGGCGCGCTTGAGCGCGTTGCGCCCGGCCCTCCGTGGTGCCCTGGAGCGCTCCAGGTCGCCTCAGGTGCCTGAGGCCGAGCGGTGGCGTCGTTTCCTTTCCCCGTCGACGCCCCTCGGGCCGCCGCCGGTGGCGCGTCCGAGCAGGTGGTGGAAGTCGGCAAGGAGGCGCACCCGTGCCCCTGGCGGCGACGCGGGCGCCTCGTCTTCCTTCCCCTCCCCTCCCCTCGCCGCGCCGGCGGCGGTGGTGTGAGGCGGTGTGACTCGGAGGACTTGGTGGGGACGCGTGAGCGCCCGCGGCCGGCCGAGCCAGCGCCCGGGCGCTTGGCCAGCCCGAGGGCTGCCCCTCTCCCGGCACGGGTCGTGCCCCGTCTCCGTTCCTCGGTCTCGCCCGCCTCGCGAGAGGCGAGCTCTCCCCTCTGGGCGGTGACGTGGCCGCGCCGTGCTCGGGCGAGGTGGAGGGTGGTGTCCTCGAGGGGGCACCGGCCGCGAGCGCTCGGGGTTGCCCTGTGCCTGTCCCTTGCCGGAGACCTGCGCCCGCCCCGCGAGCCCTGTCGGCCCGGGCGCCGTTTGGTGGGGCCCGTTTGGGGGACGAAGGGGGCGATGCGCCCTCGGTGAGAAAGCCTTCTCTAGCGATCCGAGAGGGTGCCTTGGGGTACCGGAGCCCCCAGCCGCTGCCCCTCCTCTGCGCGTGTAGTGTGGCCACCGACGCGGGGTTGACTACCGTCGCGACGTGTTTGGGCAGAGCGCCGCTCTTCGCCTACCGCGGCCTGCGCCTCCCCCCTCCGAGATGGGGGAGGATACCGTCGGGCCGGGCCGGCGTCCGGTGCGGGGTGTGTTGCCCGCGTGCGTGTGCGAGTGTGCGCGCGGCCGGGGGGGGGTTGGGGCGGCCCGCCCCCCCCCCACGCCAGCCACCCGTGTGTGTTGCGTGTGCGCCGCGCGAGCGAAGCAGCTGGCTGGCTGGCTGTCTGTCGGGCCCCGCCCGCTCCCGGGCGGAGTCGCCGCCGCCGGCGGTGGCGCGGCAGGCGCGCACAGGTCGGGCCAGCTCCCGCCGAGGCGCCTCCCGGAGTCGTGACTCCGGGTTGGACCGGACGGATGAACGGACGGACGGACCGGCGGATGGACGGACGGAGGTTCGGACGGGTCCCCGCGGCGAAGTCGCGCGTGCCTTAGGCCCCGGCGGTGTGGGGCCCGGTTTGCGGAGGTCTGCCAAGGGTGCTGAGGCCGGCCGGCGTCCCGGGCGTCGCGGGACCGCCCTCGTGCTGGTGGCGGTGGGATCCCGTGCGCGTTTACCCGGTGGCCCGGCTCGCGCCTTCGTTGGCGCGCCCTTCCGGGACCGGCCATTCCCCACGCGCTCCGGCCCTGGCACGCTGTGCGCTTCCTCCCCGTCGCCGCCGACCCGCCCCCGACCCCCGCCTGCCCGCGTCCCCGACCGCACGGTCGCGGGCGCGCCGCGTGTGCCGCCCTAACTCCGCCCTCTGGGGACCGAAACCGGCCTCGCCGCTGTTGGAGTGTCTTGCTCCCCCGCCCGCCATGGCTGGGGGGCGTCCCGGGCGAAGTGCTCTCGGTCCTCCGAGGAATGGGAGGAGGGAGGCGCGCGGGGGTGATGGGGCGGGGCGTCGTTGCGCGTGTGTGTGCGGGAGAGCGTTCTCGGGAGAACCGGTCGCGTGAACGGTGGCGGTTGGGGCCCCGAGCCCCGCGAGGTTGCCAGGGCCCGCCGTGGGGGCCGGGCCGGCGTCCTCGGGTGCCGCGGGACCGCCCTTGCGCTGGAGGCCTCGGGCGGTGGGACCCCGCGTGCGCCCCAGGGCGCCCGACCTTGGGCTCCCAGGCATCTTCTGAGGCTTCCCGAAGCCCCCCTCGCGGTGGCCCGCGGTCCTCTCCTCCACCGCTCCCGCTTGCCGTTCTCCGGCGCCTTGGCCCCCTGGCCGCCGGGGCGTCTCCCGTCCGCGGCCTTTCCCGTCCACCCCGCCCTCGTCCTCGTCCGTCGCCCGTCTTGCCGACCCGGTGCCGCGCTCCCCGGGGCGCTGGCGCTTCCCGGGCCCGCTGCGGCCTTCCCGCCCGCGTCGGCCGCTTGCCCCCGCCCCCCCGGCGGTGGCGTTGTGTGGTGACGAGGGGCCGCCGTCGTCTCCCGCCGCCCCCCATCCCCGCCGGCCGCGGTCCCCGCCCTGGCGCGCGCGTGCCCCGGGCGTGGGTCGGGTCCCCGGCGGCCGCTCGCCGTTGGCCGTCCGCGGCCGCGCGCGCGCGTCTCCCGGTGGCGGGGAGGTTTCAGCTCTGGCCCGGCGCCCCGCCTCCGTCCCGCGTGAGCGCGTGCCGGCCCGCTGGCGGCCGCGGCGCGCGCGACCGCCGGGCGTCCGCCCCGCGCCCGCGGGCCGCGGCCGCCATCCGGGGCCGTCGGAGGGGGTGGCGGGTG